>JAIUCV010000871.1:0-283455 GCA_026724425.1 Erythrophleum ivorense
TTCAAAACTTAAGTATTAATTCCTACCCGTCAAACTACCATATATTAGCAAATTCATAGATTAATGACAGCAAAAATTTCATAAGCTACCAATAATTATTATTAAAATATATATATTCCATGAGAGATTTCCTGCATCACTAGCTCAGGTCTACGTCTAATGTGTCATATAATGACAGTGCCCAAATGGTAAATCATAACATAAGTTCACAACAAATATCATAAATTTATACATCCAATACCAAACTAAAGTAAAACCTACTCCTCAATAGATACATGTTATATTATGAAAATACAAACTCCTACACTTGGCAACATGTTTACACGATGATGCTATACAAAAAGGGGTACAAAATTTAGCATTTATCCTACTCAGATCAGCCCAAGTATAGCCTCCCCTACACATGGTTGGAGCTTATGGATTTTCATCCACTTACTTCCTTTTATCCTTACCCAAAGAACCTTCACTTGAAATAGTTAGCCCATGAAATGGGGTGAGATGCAAATCTTAATAACCAAGGCAGATTCCATACATATATTCTAGTTTAATTCACATATATGCATGATTTCATATAAGCATCAAAAAATATACTAATCATATCAGTAAATGAAATAATTAGGCTATCTATGATTATTATCCCATACTAGCAATCACAATTCCATATGTTAAAGGCCAATAATACCGGGAGAGGCTAGTCTAAGGCACCCACTCCTTAATGAGCACAACTAAGGCTCAGTGCATTTGGGGTTTGATCATAACTTAGTGCCCGATCGAAGCACATGCATGGGTGGCAGCCACACCACAGCTCCATCATGGACTCACAAGGTCCAATCACATATAATAGATAGCTAACCAATTCATTTAGCATTAAAATCATAATCATGCAGTAAATACAAAATTAAAATAGAAATATGCATGGAATTAGCATGAACTCTGGTTACCTTACTTATAGCCAATCCTAGAAAGAGCCAATTGAATGCTACTCCAGCCTATGGACATAAAACCAAGTCATTACTATCCTTAATTATAATTTATATTAGCAAATCCATTACTCAAGGAGTTAAGCTATATAGTACTACTCAAAGACACTTACTCAATCACCAAGAGCCTCTAATTTTGGGTTTTGTCTACCTTAGACCAGAAACACCAAAATATCACTTCAAACCATAGAAAAATTCGCACAAAATTAAAGCCCATATTATAAGTCTACTATGGGAGTCTTAAACCAATAGGAAATGCATCAAAATGAAGAGTTTATACTTACCTAATAAATCTTTAGCCCCAACCTACGAAATTTCACTAAGAAAATCCTAAACAATCACATTTCAGATATTGGGTATAATGAAAATGCTCCAAATGAAAAACTAATTATGTCAAAATGAAGAGAAAGAGAAGAGAATTAAGTTATATAACTATTACCTTGGTTGAATCTTGCTCTAGAAGTGGGAAATGGTGGAAATATGTCAAGAACCCTAGCCTCCCCTTTGGACCTCTAAATTTCCCTTTTGTTTCTTATGTTTCTGCAGAATAGGGGTTGCTGAAATGGTCTTTTAGGGTTTTAAGTTGGGTTCTAAATAGGTTATGGGTCAACCCATTAGCCTAAAGACCTATTGGGCTCTTACTAATTGTTGGGTTGAAGTTGTAATTTATTAGACTAGCTTTAACAATTCAGACTTTTAATTAGGTTGGGCTAAGTTTTCAAGAGCTCACTTAGTTGAGGTCTGCATAAGGGGTACTGGGCCAATTACAAGGGCTTATATAAGTTGAGTCTTAGGCCCGTATCTCACTAAACCAGATTGGGCCCTCACTAGGTACTCTCTTTTGGGCTAAGCCTTATATTAAAAGGTTGGGTTTGCATCTAAAATTATTGGGCCTCTATTAGTCCTTAACCTTGGCCTACTTAATTTAATTTAGGCCTATATGAGGTTTTTAACTCAATTAAATCTCAAACTTATATTAATAATTTATCTCTCTGAGATTTCCACTCACTTAATTTGCCCAGTTATTCCATATTAATTATTCTTAATTAATCCAAATCTATGATTAACACTTTAATTAATTTTGGGGTGTTACATTTGGTGCACTAATTCTGGGCCTATTAGGCTTCTTTCTCCTAACTTAACCCAACACATTAGAGACCTACATTTCCTCCCATACAGTGCCTTGTATGGTGCCATCTGAATACTAGCATGATAGCTATTACTATGGGCAAACTCCGTTAAAGGCAAGTATGTATCCCAGTTTCTTTCATCTCTAATACACACGCCCTTAACATGGCCTTTAGGATTTAGATGGTTCCTCTCCGTTTGTCCATCTGTTTGAGGATGATAGGCTATGCTAAATCTTAACTTAATACCTAGAGTATCTTGTAATATTCCCTAGAAGTTCAAAGTGAACCTGGGATCTCTGTCTGACACTATGCTTCTAGGCACACCATGTAACCTAAGAGGTCATGTCACGTAATCCTCAAAATAAAACTAGGTTGAATTAAATTTTATAGTTAGTGGCACAACCTAGGTCATCTCCCTTGAAAATGGAATTCAATGTTCAATTAGGTTTCTAAATGTATAAGGATCCTAGAATTACCTAATTTAGGGGTTTTAGTCTAATCAAACTAACTAGAATTAAATTGAAATAAAATTTCTTATTTCTACCTAATTGCATGAGCTATGAGGTGAATGATAGACTTGTGACTAGCTTAGGATTCATCCTTTGGTATCCACTATCCTTATCCTCATTCAATTATGATTAATTCTAGTCTAAAAGTCCCTAATTGTGTCCATGGTAAATGATCTTGAATTACCATCCAAGATTCAAGAAATTAACAAGAAAATGTTGAATTGAAACCTCAACCCTACACTAAATCATTATTTCTTGCCTTTAGGATCAATGAATATTTAAAATTAAGTGATTAATTGATCAATTAGCCTCTGAATTATTACCCTAGGATGTTCAATTAACTAACCAAACTCTTAGGAATCCTTAAATCAAACACTCAAACATGCAATTTCATTCATGTATTTCATCGAACACCTTTATGGCATACATGAGAAATTAAAGGAAAATGCAAAATTTAGTGTTTAATCCAATCAATTAATCAACAACAAGGTTTCTTAATTAGTGTTTAACCAGCCACTAATTACAATTACACTAATCTTAATCAAATACATCTTAACCAAGCATGTATAAAGAAAAGAAAAAGTGTAGGAAAGTAGGAAATTCTTAGCCAAAATTCCTTTGATATCTCTATAGATTCAAGCTTCTCTAAGGATCTTCTCCTAGCTAGCCACAAGGTAGATTAATGCTTCATTTAAGGTGGAAGGATGGATACAACGTTGATGGAGTGTCTTTGGATATGCGACTGTGAAATGATGCTGGAATGGATGAAGCGTGTTTTATTCGATGGATCATGTATAATGTGAATGAATGGATCCCCTTTTTCCATCACATGACGTGCTACCTTCTTTTGCCTCTACCTAGACCTTAGCACATTCTTTTCCTTCTTATGGGCCCCAATCCACTCATAACATAAGGAGTGTATACTGGAAGCTACGTGGGCAAGACACAAGACACACATAAATAAAGCCTCTTCTCTTCCCTTGCTTCAATTGCCCGTAGCTTCTCACATTCTTTTCACGTGCTTCTTTCATGTATCTTTCACATGCTGCTTCAGCTCAAGCTCTATACACTATTCACATGGATTATTTAATTGCTCCTATGTCACATTCTATCCAGCTACTGTGTGTGTGTTAACATGAAGCTTTCCCGTTGCTGTGTCAGAATTGTGGTGTTTGTTCTATTCATGCAAGGCCCAACCTATAGCTGCTTCTCCTATTTATGCTACTATTATGTGTGTTCAATCTCTTTTCTCACGTGGAACCTATGGCTTTTCCTTTTTTCTTTCCATACAAGCTCGAGTTTGCTACTATATGAGTGGGTGGCTTATGTGTTATTACATGAGTTACTGCATGAAACCCGTGGCCTGTTTCTTCTATTTCTGTATGTGTACATTACGTGGCATGGGTGAGCTATGAGTGAGTGCATGGAAGAGGGACGTATGTGTGTGTATAATATGTGAGAAATGAGCTAGACTGTATGTGCATAGGAAAGGATGATTGTGGAGTGGATGCCATGGCTCTGCTATATAGAAAGATTAGAGTGTTGTGCTAGTAAAGGAATGGGGGTGTGCTTAAATGAGTCTGGTACGTGCTTATGTGTGTAATGTGGCCACGTGAATAGCTTGTGTGTGTGCTTGACTCGCAGTTCATTCATCTCATTCAATTTTTCTTATTTGCTTTTTTCTATTTTATATTCTTACCAAAAATGCATTCAAATTGTGGCAATTATTTCCTCTTGAGATTGAACACTAACACACTCAAAAGCCATCTCGTCTCTTGCTCTTATTCAATTCAATTTTCTATTCAAGCTCCAATTACCCATTAAAAATATGCACAATAAATAGAAAAAATTCACAAAATTATTCAAGATAAAATTATGCATTAAATTCATTAATTTTGCAAATAAATTCCTAGAGTGCAAAAGTGGCTATTAAAATCAAATTTTCTACTTAATTAAATGCAACAAGCCATATTTAATCATTAAAATGCCTAAATTAGGAGGATTCATGTATATAAAAATAAACATTCATCATGACCTCACTATCTCAGATGTATAGTTGGGCTAATTTATCTAGGGTATAAGTGGCTTTCATTACTAAAAAGTGAGCTGACTTTGTTAATCTATCCACTATTACCCATATGGCATCATGCCTCGATGACGTCCTGAGTAGACCCATGACAAAATCCATTGCTATACTATCCCATTTTTACTCAGGGATGTCTAGGGGTTGAAGTAACCCAACTGGCTTCTGATATTCTATTTTGACTCTTTAACATACTAGACATCGGAAGACATATTTTGCTATGTCTATTTTCATCCCAAGCCACTAAAACATCTTTTTTAAATCATGATACATCTTATTACTACCTAGGTGAATTGTATATCTACTCTTATATGCCTCATCTAATATTCTCTCTTTAATCTCAACATTTCTAGGCACATACAGCCTATTCCTATATCTTACTAGTCCATCCTCAGATAGATTGAAGTTTGCAGTATTATCCTAGGCTATCTGGGACCTAAGCTTTCCTATTTGCTCATCTTCCTATTGGGCCTCTCTTATCTGACTCCTTAGGTCACTTTCTATCCGGTTTCACTCATTAGTAACTTCCTTGAATGCACCTCACATGAGAGGTTCATATCCTTGAACCTCTTAATTAACTCTTGCTCTCTAATCATCATGTAAGCTATAAGTACAGATTTCCTACTTAGGGCATCAGCTACCACATTAACCTTACCAAGATGGTATTTCAGGGTAAAGTCATAATCTTTTAAGAATTCTAACTATCTCTTCTATCTCATATTCAATTCTTTCTGTTCAAATAAATATTTAAGGCTTTTGTGGTCAATGTAAATTTCTATGGCTGTCCTATAAAAGTAGTGTCTCTATATTTTTAGAGCAAACACCACTATTGCTAGCCCTAAGTCATGTGTGGGGTAATTCTTTTCATGAGGCTTTAACTGTCTAGAGGCATAAGCTACCACTTAGCCTTTTTGCATAAGCACACTTCCTAACCTTTTCTTAAAGGCATCATTATAGACTACAAAAGTCTCTCTGAGGTTAGAAAGTACTAAAACTGAGGGCATGGTTAACTTATGTTTCAACTCCTGGAAACACTTTTCACATTTCTCATCCTACATAAATGGCACATTCTTTTTGGTGAGCCTAGTTAGTGGCATTGCTATTTGAGAAAAGCCCTAAATGAACCTCCTATAATAACTTGCTAAACCTAGGAAGCTCCTGATCTCTGTCACTATCCTAGGTCTCTCCCACTGTAATACTACCTCTACTTTATGGGGACCTACTGTGACCCTTGCTTGGAAGACCATGTGGCCTAGGAATTGAAGTTCAATGAGCCAGAACTCACATTTACTAAGTTTAGCATATAACTATTTCTCTTTTAGCGTCTTTAGGGCTAATCTCAGGTGTTACTCATACTCTTCCCTACTCTTGGAATAAATGAGAATATCATCTATGAAAACAACTACAAATCGATCTATGTATGGCTTGAACACTCTGTTCATGTAATCCATGGACATTGTAAGTGCATTCGTTAACCTGAATGACATAACTAAAAACTTATAATGCCCATATTTAGTTTTGAAAGCTATCTTAGGAATATTTTCAGCCTTAATCCTAAGCTGATGAGATCCTGACCTGAGGTCTATCTTAGAAAAGACTTATACTCCTAGTAACTGATCAAGGAGGTCATTTATATAGCGGATAGCGTATTTATTCTTAATGGTTATCTTATTAAGCTCCTTATAATCTATACACAGTCTAAGGCTTCCGTATTTCTTCTTTATGAATAAGACTAGAACTCCCTATGATGAGACATTGGGTCTAATGAAACTCTTCTCTAAAAGCTTTTTTATTTGTTTGTTAAGCTCAACTAACTCAGTGGAAGCCATTCTATATGGGGCCTTAGACATTGGACTTGCCTTAGGTACAATGTCTATAGGAAAGGTCGACTTTTCTCTTTAGGGGTAGTCTACTAATCTCTTTAGGGAATACCTCTGGGAACTCTCTTACTACTGGGATTTCCTCTATACCCTCTTCTATCTCAGTTTGGACTAAAACGAAAACTAGATATCCCTAACAGCCTGCTTTAGAGACCTCTCAGGCTGAGAGGTGATCATAATAGCTAACTTAGTCTTAATACTAAGCACAACTCCATATTTAGGCTAAGTAATACATCTATGGTAACAATTAAGTGTGACATTATTTATAGACATCCAATTCCTACATACATATCAAATCAAGGGTAGTATAACAATGATTAAATTGGACCATATACACGGGAGGTAATGGCTCTATTTCCTATGGGGGTAGACACATGCAAGTCATGTGGCAAGGTATGCATACTCAAACCCAACCTTCTAGCACAATCATATGATATTAAAGAGTGGCTAGCACCCGATCAAATAAAGTAGTCACAGAAAAATCATTTATCTTAAAAATACCTTGAATCAAGCTCGAGGATCTGCTAGCCTCCTGCTATGTCAGGGCAAAGACTCTACCTTGAGTCTGAGGTCTAAGTGCAATCCTTAGCTATGTGCCCTAGCCTACTGTATCTATAACATACATTTTACCCCATATAACATAGCTTGTTCCCATGATTTCTGCCACACTAGTTACATACTATGGGTGCAAAATTGCCTCAGGTGGACTGAACTCTTCTTCTCTTACCCTTTTTTTCCATTGGCCTCTACCACCTTACCTGCTACTAATTATAGCCTGTGTCTCCTTTCTAGATCTCTTGGCCTCAAGGAGAGGAGGTCTTGTACTAGGGGCTTTCTGCATTATCCTGAGGTTCACTTTTGTAACTCTACAAACCTTAACCAAGATATTAAAGTTCCTGATTCTCTATGGAACCACCCTGTCCCTGATCTCTGATAGTAAACCCTTCTCTAACTTATCTTCTCTCCAGTACTCGTCCTTATGTCTTTATAAATATGAGGAATACCTGGAGAGCTTAATAAACTTGGCTACATAATGGTCCACAGACATTCCCTTAGCCTATCTCAGGAGTACAAACTCTGACTCCTTTTGGTCTCTGATGGAGTTGGGGAAGTATCTCTCATAGAAAGTTTAAAGGAATGTCTACCAAGTGAGAGGGAGGTGCCCCGATCTCAGTATTGGCTCAGTGCTCCTCCACTAGTAGTCTGCCTCTTTCTCTAACTAGAATATGGTCATCACGACCTTTTGCTTAGAGGTACACTCCATCACTCAAAATATCTTCTCAAGCTACATAATCTAGGCCTTAGCTTTCTCTGTGTTCAGTTCACCGTTAAAGGTGAGAGGCCTAAACTTTCTAAACTAGGTTATGGTTTGTCTAATAGAGGGCTGCTTCGGGGCTGGAGGTGTCTAAGTTGGTGGGGTCTAAGATGTGACAACCCTCCCTTCTTATCATTGTAACTATGGTTAAATATAGGATTCATAATTAATTATCAAGGTTTGAGTGGTTACAATTTGTCACATTGTGAAAATATGGGAAAATTTGAACTTTGATGTTAGGGGTCATCACCATACCACCTTAACAAAACAAAATTTTGCATTAAAGAAATCCTACTACTATAAAGGGTTTATGATTCAACCATCTATCAGTTTCAATATCCAATAACCTCCCACAAGTGTTCCTATATCGTTTCTTACCATTACCATTAAAGAAACGGGGGTTTCTAGGTTAAAATTATGAGTTTGGAGATTTATGCCGCGGCTTATACCTTCACCGCGGCCAGCCTATGTGGTGCCACGGTGGAAATGCTTCCTGGATCTACTCTTCCCAACCTCCACGATTCTCGCCTCGGCGAAATACATTTGCACCGCGGCAAGTTTTGTTACTGTCTAACTCTTAATTAATTTCCTTGACTCGCGCCGCAGCGAGTTCTAGTTCTGTTACCCTCCTGGGCGATTTTTTTTGCTCTGCGCCGCGGCGAGATTTATCAGGCAGCGGCGCTCCTCGCCATTGTCACTCTTTGGGCCAATTTTCTTCCCTTGTGCCGTGGCGGGATTGGTTATGCCCGGCGCCCTTCATCTCTGTCTCTTATTTGGACGCAGCGAAGACTTCTTAGCCACGGCAAGACTCCCTCCTGTGACTACATTACCTAAATTTTGCCCCCTACACTCCAAATCTCATCTTAGAAACACTCTAGGTCCACCTTCCCTTATTTTATGTGATTTTAATGGTGTTTATCTACCCTATTTACCCATCAATCTGTCCATTACCATTGCAAAACTTAAATACTACTTCTTACTTGCCCAACTAGCTCATATCAACAAATTCATGAATATAAGACAACAAGAACAATGCATTAGCAGCAATTAACATCCCATGCACATTTTATAGAGATTCCATTCAATAATAGCTTATGTCCACATCCAAGGCATCATATGACTACAATTCCCATATGGCAATCCATATCACAATTTCAACAAAACTATATATATGATACTATAAGTTCATACATTAATATTCAACTATAATGAGACTTAAATCCTTAACGGTTACATTTCAATCAAACAAAATATGAACGCCTACACTTGGCAACAAGAATACATGATGATGCTATGTAAACTAATAACAAAATTGCATCTCTACTAAATCAGCCAGCCTAAGTGTAGCCTTCTCCCATATGTTGGAGCTCATGGATTTTCATCCACTTGCTTCCCTTTATACTTACCCGAAGAACCTTCACCTGAAATGTTAATCCCATGAAATGGGGTGAGATATAAATCTCAATAACCAAGGCAATTCCATCATATATCCAATTTAATTAGCATATATGCGTGAATCAAAATCAACATTAGAAACATATCTATCATATCAGCAAATGAAACAATTAGGCTATCATGATTTCTGTCCCATACTAGCAATCATATTATCACATGTTAAAAGCCATTAACACCAGGGAGAGGCCCGTCCACAGCACTTACTCCTATTGAGCACAACTGGGGCTCTGTGCATCTAGGGTTTGATCATAACCTGGTGCTCGATCGAAGCACATGCACGGGTGACAGCCGCACCACAGCTCCACCATGGACTCACAAGGTCCAATCACAATTCAACAGATGGCCAACCAATTCATTTGAAATTTCAAATTATTCATATATAGCAACACATGAAATTAAATCAAATATATACATAGAATTGATATAAACCCAGTTACCTCACTTGTAGATAAATTTGCAACAGCCATCACAAATCCCAAATTCGGATTAGAGTGTCCTTCACCAGAAAACTCAATATTCCACCCAAAATCCTAAGCAAATTCATACAGAATTAATACCCATTTTATAAATCAGCTATGGGGGTCTCAAAATTCACAAATGAAGCATCAAAATGGAGGGTTTAAACTCACCCAAGGTCAGCCCTAACCTCAACCTACGAATTTCACCAAGAAAATCCCCAAATTCCCACATTTCAGATTTTGGGTAGGGTGAAAATATTCCAAATGAAAAACTAATCGGACCAAATTAAAGAGAAAGATGAGGGGATTAAGTTGTATAACTATTACCTTGACTGAATCTTGCTCTAAATGTGAGAAAATGCAGAATTCTTGCCCTAACCCTAGCCTCCTTCTCAACCTCCGAATTTTGAGATATGTTTTATGTTTCAGCAAGTGTGAGGAAGAGGCTGATGTATTAGGGTTTTAGTTGGGCTTAAGTTCGGTCAAAAATGGGTCATGGGTTGCTCCAAGGTCCATCTCCATTTGGGCTTCAGATTTTAAGTTGTTGGGCCAGTTTCAAGGTGTTGGGTTATTGAAATTCATTGGGCCAGACCAAGTTTTAAGAGCCCAAAGGTTTGGGTCTGCACAAGGGTTATTGGGCTAAGTATAAGAGCCTATATAAGGTGGGTATTGGGCCTCCATCACATTGGATCAAGTTGGATCTGCACCCAGCTTATTGGGCCTCCATTAGCCTCTTATCATGGCCTCCTACATTAATTTGGGCCTAGATGAAATTTCTCTCCCAATTAAATCTCAAACCCATATTAATAAATTTACCTTTCTAAAATCTCCATTTACTTAACTTGCCTAATTATCCCATATTAATTATTCCTAATTAATCTAATATGTAATTAACACCTTAATTAATTATAGGGTGTTACATAAGACACCTACTTTGTCTATGGCTATGGGTCTGAAGGAGTTACCCCTGAATGCTTGGGATGATATGAGTGTTATGGGGGCTATAGGGGAGTAGGTGTAAGGCCCTCATTATCTTTCTATGCAAGCCATTCTTGAAGTTGTATGATCAAATCTTGTTGCTAATTTAGGAGAGCCATAATAGCCTAAAAGGCTCCAGCAATTAGATCACTGGGCTCAGCTCTATCCTCAGCACGAGCCTCTCTGGAAGTCCTACCTCTTCGTGTGTTCACCATCCTTTTGAAACATCATTAGCAAACTTTAGCATCAAATAGGAACACACCCACCACCATCACATTTAATTCATCCACAACAAGCTCATACATAAAGGCAAACTAATGTTCTCAAGCCACAACCCACATCAAAGTGCCTAAACCTTTGCTCTGATACCAATAAAGTGTAACACCATGTTCAATTAGCTTCCCTTAACTCATTATCACATTTTATTACCTTAGTGCAACAAGGTTCAAGGAAACTTCAATTAAAATAATAGAATATTTTTGCATTGTGTAGTGGATAAATTTTTCATTTCATGTCTTGTGGACCATACAAGATCATTCATTTCATTTTCCTATTTAATTAAATACATACAAATTAAAACCATCTCAAAATATTGCCAACAACGCGAGCTTATAGAATACATACACAAAATAATGCAAGTCAGCCTCGGGTTTTACTGCCAAGTTTCTGGTACCAATTTTGAAAAATCATAACTAAATATAAAAAAATTGAAATCAAGCACACTATATCATTTTGGAAAGTTGAAAATGCATACTTTATGTTACAAATAATTTCAGACCAAAACAGAAATGTTTAGCCATAGGGTTCCAAAATGGTTAATTTTGTGCTTCTTAAGGGTCATCAAGGGTCCAAATTTGCTTCCAAGGCTTCAAAGGCCATTTGAGCACATGTAAAAGCATCAAAATAGTCTATTAAACATGTCTCAAAGGTCCACAAACCCAGATTTCACAAACACACTCTCCCGCTTGATGATATACACAAAGCATACATAAGTCATTCTTGCCATTCAATGTCAAAAACATGTTATGTCATTCAAATGGTATAAATTCTTATATGTACATCACATATCCATATATTTATACATGTTCAAAAGGGTTTACATTATATTCATTATAAGATTACATCACATGCCATCAAAATTGTTACAAAGTGAACAAAATAACATACTTCCTTGTCATTCTCTCATCTTCAACTTGGTGGCTCCCATTTCCTTGTTCACTTGGTCCACCTAGACATGTCAGGTCATGGGGAGAAAAAAATGAGATTTTAGGAATCCCAATAGCTCTTTTCCCTTTCAAGCACACATAATGGATGCAAATTCAAGTCTAAAAATCATGCATGGCTATCTAGAAATTCATAAATTTACATAGAATATTTCTTGCATTTAAGAAGTCATATATGACATATATAAGCTTGCCAAGTGTAACATCTGGTTCTCTAAAAATGAAAGAAAACGTGAGAAACGTAACGTACAATTTCTCCGTTAACGAGCGAAACTCACTGGATACAAAAGGAAGTCTCCCAAGATGATGTAGTTAAGGTCCCAAAAAATTTGGGAAGCATTCTAGACTCCTAAAATGAGAATTCCAGGCTCAGATGGAAAGAAAAATGGAGCTAAAATGAAGAAACAATTTCTTATGAAAAGCTTACGAAACATAATGGCATTTTCGTAATTTTGAGCAAATTTTGAAATTCACACAGGAAGGCTTTTTAAATGAAAGCTTTGAATTCTCCAAGGTTCTCAGAGGCCCTGAAAACCATGGAAACCCTAGGATAGTTAAAACCCCTCCAGTGGATATTTTCTAATGTCAATTGACCCGAACTTTGACTGATTCGTTTGGGAAGGTTTTAGCTCCAATTTGAGTGATTCCAAAGGCATTTTATTAAATTTGGAACCTAAATTTTATAATGGAAAGATGGTTCTTAAAAAGGAGCTAAAACAAAGGAGAAATAAAAATACAAAGTACGAAGGGCAAAATTGAAATTTTGAAAAAGTCACTTTCCTACACCTATATATAAGTGGTGCCCCACTTTCCCCTCATTTGGAATCAAAATTTTCTGCATAATTTCAGAAGAAGGGAGTTAGGGTTTGGGTGCCCAAGAGAGAAAGAAGAAGAAGGAGAAAATCCAAGCATAAGGTATGTTTCCATAGTAGTTTTTTATGTTTTTCTTCATCCACACCTCCTCTCCTCCCTTCTCCTTTGTTTCCTTTAATTAAAATGGAGTTTATAAATCTGATTCAAGGAAGAAATTGAAGGGAAAATTCGGATTTGAAGAGAGGAACTCAAAGAACACAAGATTCAAGTGAGAAAAAGCAAGAAAATAAGGTAATTTCTCTTCCTATGGTTGTCATCTTTGGTTCCTTTCTCCACCATTTCGCCCCACTTGAGAAAACCCTAGGAGGAGATGATTTTTAGGCAAAAACAAGCATGAATCTAAGGAAAAGGGTGTAGATATTAAGAATATGCAAAGGGAATTATCAAAAAAAACCATTAGATTTTAAGATGCAAATTCTAGGGTTTTGTGTGCACCTTCCAAAATCTGATTTTATATGATGATTCCTAGGTCTAATTAAGAGTTTAAATGAGCTCCTAAGATCCCTAAGATGCTCCCCACATGCTTCCTCCTTCAAGAAAATAAAGAGAATTCCAAGGAGGCCAAAAAGGGGCATAGTCTCGGGCAAGCAAGGTTGGGATAGTTAGGGAGAGTTTTAAATTTTTCTAAAGCCATTCTTGAGTCATATTTGATGAATGAAAATGAAGGGCCTAGAAAAAAATTTAGAACTCATAGAAAGTGATTTGGTGCTTTAGGTTCCATATTATGACCTAAAGAAGCAACATGATGTTAGGCCCTTTGTTTTAATTGTGTGATGACTCCAAGAGGCTTAAAAGGAGTCAAGAATCATATTTGATAGAAAAGAATGGAGCCTAGAAATTGTTTGAGGGGTGTTACTTCATTAGGTGCATTTATAGACCATAATGGGGGTTATAGAGCAATCTAGTGTTTAAGCGAGTTGTGTGGCCTTAGAATTTGTTTTATGAACCTAATTGGCTTCCATAAATTGTATCTAGGCCAAGAGAAACCATCTCCATAAGTTTGTGGGTATGTGGCCAAAAGAGGAGGCTTGAATTCCAAGGAAAAAGTGTATGATTATACACAAGGTAGCTCTCTCTACCTTCTCTCATGCATGGATGTATGTTTAGCTTGTCTTAGAATATGTGTATGTGTATTTTCAAGCCATGAAAAGTATGCTAGTATGATTTTATATGCCATGATTTCATGATGTCATGTTATGTTTTCAAATGAATGTATGATGTTTGTTGAGTTTGCTTGAGTGTGGAGAGGCCAAGAACTCTTGACCATGGTGAGGATGAGCCAAGAACCCTTGAGATTGGTTGAGACAAAGTAAAGAATCTCCCAAAAGCAAAGTGGGCTCCCAAGAGTATGGTTGAGTCCAAGGCTCTTAAAGAATGGGTAAGGCAAGTCCAAAATCTATGAGAAAAAGTGTGAGGCCAATCAAAACACTTAGTGAGCTCTTGAATGTCTTGTATGATTTGTTCACATGCCAAACTTACTTCTTGAATGTTCATGACTTCCATGATATCCATGCATGCATTTTTAAGGCTTACTTTGCATATATTATGTATGATTGAATGGGAGATGAGCTATTGGGATTCTTTGAATCTCATTCCCTCCTTTCCAATGATCTCACATGCTTGGCGGACCAAGTGGACATGGTAATGGGAGCCAATTACCTTGAAGAAAGAAGATTGACAACTAAATGCTTAAGCTTTGCCACTTTAAGACCATAATTGTGTCATATGATGTATATGGTCTATGAACCCTTAGACATATGTAATTATGATATTATGTGATGTATAAATGTATAGACATGATGTATGAACCCTAGATTAGAAATTGGATATTTAATGCCAAAGTATGCATTTTGGAAAGTTTGATATAATGTGCATAAGTGTAGATGGAAAGGCCAAAATGAGATGCATGGGGTTGGGGACCATTTGAAAAGCTCACACAGGTCCTAAATATACTTTTAAACTTGCCCAAAAGGTGGCAAAACCAAAGAAAAGCCATTTGGCAAGTTTGGTACCCTATATGGAGCCAAATTGACCATAATGGAACCCTACATCACTTTTTGGCCAAATGAATTATTCTTCATCTAAGATTTGGCATGCAATTAGGCCTTGTTAAGAGCTTTTTGGGAAGCTAAAGATCATAATTCTCGAAGGTCTACAAAATATTTGAGAATTTTTCAAAGTTGGCAATTTTTCTGGTTTTGGTCCACTGCACTATTCATTTAGTCCGAAATTGAATTCTATCACACGAGGCTCAAATGATGTCCAATTGCCATAAAATTTTATACGGAGAAACTAGACATTCATAGTGACCCATACCAACTAGAAGCACCTCATTTGGAGGTTTAGAGAGGGAGATATGAATTTTTGAACATTCTGTCCAGTATCAGGAATTTTGCCCTATTTGAGTTACTGTTCTATTAAATTTCGAGGTCTAAGCTTAATGAACTGGTCTGGAGATATTTTTTCTCTCTAGCTAACATTCACATATTTCCAAATTGGCATCATTTACATGGATTGGATTTTTTTGAATTAATTGGACATTTTCAAAGTTTTTTGCAGAATTTTGTGATAGTTCCAGAATGCAGTCTGACCTCTGGACCATTTTGGATGTCAAAAGTCCTCTATAATGGATGTTATGGTCTGGGCATATTTTTAGTGTGAAGTAGACATCTGTAGCTTTCTAGAATGGCTAAGGTATGATTTTGATTTTTCTAGAATTAGTTATGATTTTTCAAAATTTGGTCAGAAAAGAGGGCAAATCTGTCTGAAATTACACTTGGGTATTTTGAGCTTTATTTCAGTTCCCATGAATTGTGGGCATGATTTTATGATGCAAATGAGTTTTATTGATGTAATTAAATATGATAATGTATAGCATGAGCTCACACGATCCACATGACACCGAATGGAATCTTTAGATACAACGCAATGCGAAAATAATCCTTATTTCCTTGCCTTTTTCATGGAAAACTTACATGATTCATGATATTAAGTCATTTAAAGGCATGAGATGAGCTAGAATTTATGATGTTACACTAAGACAATGGTTTAGTCTCACCTATTCTATTTGGGATTTTGAACTTGCCTCACCCATTTTCTTAAGGGACATTTGACTAAGCCTCACTCTTTAGAGACTTTTGGCTTTGTCTCACCCATTCTTGAGGGCTTTTGGCTCATCCTCACCTTAGCTAAGGGACCTTTTGTTTCACCACACTCAAGCAAGCCACTCATGTGCATTGAAACATCATTCAAGTGCATAAGTAAAGCATCATGGTACCATGACATAAAAATACATGCTAGAAATATCTTTCATAGCTTAAACATATTCACACACATTCTAAGACAAGAAAAACACCCAACCGTGCATGAAAAAAAGAAGAGAGAGCTACCTCGTACACAACAACACACTTTTCCCTTTGAAAATGCTTCCTCTCCCTTGGTCACACACTCACAAGGATGTGAGACTTGATTTCTTTGGCCTAAACACATCATATAGAAGCCAATTATACTTTTAGAATAATTTCTAAAGCTACACATACACTTGAAAAACTATATTGCTTCTAAGGTTCAATTATGGTTCCATAAGGCACCTAATGAAGCAACCTTGGGAAAACATGATCTTGGCTCCATTCTTTCCTTCCATCTATGGTTCTTGACTCCATTTAAGCCTTTTGGAGCCATCAGACAATTATTTCAAGGAGCTTAACTACATGTTGCTTCTTTAAGTCATAATATGGAACCTATGCTACCATCTCACTTCCTAGGCTTCCTAAATTTTTTCCAAGGCTTCCTCTCATACTCTCCCATCATATATGATACAAAACAAGCTTGAAAGAAATTAAAACACTCCCTAGGTGTATGAACCCTCCTTAGGTGAGGCTGTAATGTCTATTTTAAATACCCATTTTTAGCTATATTTTTTTTTAGAAATTCTTGATTTGATTTTAACTACCCCTTTTTTGCGTTAATTGTCCTTTCACAATAGAATCTAATTAATGGCATAGCAGAATATGACAATAATATAAATAGATTGTAATTCATACAAACTAGTTTGAGAGTTCCATCATAGGGGAGCAAGGTCATACAAGTAACATCACATCAAAGGGGGATCTATCCTATCACTATCTAAATAGAAAATCCCCAGATAACAAAAGGACCAAAAAGGTCAATCCCCTATATTCATAAATACAAAGGTGGGTGTCAATGACTAGGCCTCTATTTATGCAAACAGAGGAGCAGAAGGGTCAACTCCACCCACTGGGAATGTGTGGGACTCAAGCTTCCCTGGGGACACAAAGTACATTGGTACAGCACGAATAATGTCATCACATGATATGATGCATATATTATGGATGATGAAGACCCATCCCTGGAGTGGGAATTGGATCTACTTTGCCTGAAGTTCTAGGGCCACTCGATAAATTAGCATCTAAGAAAAGTATAAACCATAATAGAGTGAGAAATAATTTTCTCAGTAACAGACAGGATTAATACCATATAATATCCATGAAGAAAAGTCAAGTAATTTTAACAGAAACAAGTAATATAATGGTAAGATAGTTAATTTACTAAACAATATAAATGGAGAGAAATAACTGTTAGCAATATCTAACATGAATATTGTCATACCTTATTTTATAACACTTTTTCTACTATGAATTACCTTATATAAAAGTTAGATGAGTCAACGAAAAGCCTGAACTGATAAAAATTTTTCCTTTCAAAAACTTCCTCATACAATTTCACTATTCATTTGGTCATTTCCAAATTCTTATCTAATTTTGAAAATACATAATTAATTATAGAAATATCGTATAAGGTCAATTCAGGGCTCTACTTCAAGCTCTCTAAGCCCTTTACGAAGGAAAAATACTTACTTAGCGGAGCACATATAAATTCATATAAAATTGCCCTTACGACAAATAGGGCAATTTTACCCCTCATTGGTCATATTATTATTATTATTTTGCCTTTATATAGGCACAGGCATTCTTGCATCTTATGCACGATAGTCATACTCTTTTTACTTCAGGATTGGGTATATACATGGCTTTCCATTTCATACCTGAGTACCTTACAGTGTCATAATATGACTCATACACGCAGTAATCTAAGATATTTAATTACATAACAAAACGTGGTACATAAAAGTAAGGTCCTCGACCTCGATTTATGTCTCCACATTCTTTGCTCTTTCTTTGCTTGAACTCAGACCTAGCATAGGCTATATTTGGGGGTGAGATTATGAAATCTTAGTAGTAGTAAACCAATCTCATTCACAAGCAAGCATGTAAGTACATAACATGATGCCAGTCAAGATGCCACATATCGCATAGCAATACAAGGAATTTCATACAAGGCCAAGCACAATCTAAGCATACATGTCTCATCTTATAGCATAAATGACAACTTGATATAGCATAACACTCATCATTATACAAACATACAAGCTTAAAGAAAGAGAGAAGAAAACTACTACCTTAGCAAACTTTGCTTTTCAATCCTTGGGACTCGGTTTATTTGCTTTTGGAGTTCCCAAAACAACATCAAATCCTATAATTATAATGATAATTCATTACAATCAACACATAAACCTTAACTTTTAACATAGGATGACCCCTTTTAAACTTAATGGGACCATTGGAATTGGAAAAATCCAACTCCTTCCCTTTCCATTCACTATGGCCGAATAGTATACATTTCTTAGCTAAAATTTAGGAATTTTATCCCATGAGCTTTGGGGGCTTTCCCATAGGTATTCCTAGCTAAAAACACCCTTTTGAATCCATTGGAATTGATAAAATCATCAAATTCCAGCCCCAACATCACGTTTTGATCATCACATAATCTAGCTCTGTTTTATGCTTAAAGTGCATTTCTTTGGTTCTAAAAATTCCATAACCTTTTCCTTTATGTTTTGGGACTTGAAATTTGGTATACATTACTTTAAGACATCAGGAAAACACCATAAAAATTTTGGGAAAATTATGACAGCATCTCCCCATGCTTTCTATTTTCCCAAAAATTACAATCCTTGTGTTTTCCAAAGTTTCAGCACATAACAACAATAACTAAGCTCATATGGCCTTCATGTTCAACATATAAACTTCATTTCAAGGCCTTCATATTCAGCATATAAACTCCATTTCTAATGATTCATATGCTTTTCAAAAATAACTCAGCTAGGGTTTAACAAAACTAGCTTAAAGCATGTGATTTACAAGTATAAGATGGAGAAAACTTACTCTTTAAGCTTAAACCTTGCTTCCTTTGCTTTTCTCACACTAAAATCCTTTCTCTTCCCACTTAGAGCAACATTTCACCTTGAACAAAAGATGAATATGCAGCTGCCCTTTAGAGGAAATGGTTGGAAGATGGAGAAGATGAAGAAATTTGGTGAAGAATGGTGGTAGTTTTGCTTGGTTTCACTTCATCTTCCACTTTTTCTCCCTCTCTCTCTCTTTTCACGTTTTTCTTTCTTTCTTCCTTGTGTGTGGCATGAAAATTGTGGAATGGAGGTAAAGAAGATGAATCTAATGAAGTTAAATGGTCATACTAAATTTGGACCATTGGATCAACCTTTTCAAGATCAAATCTTAACCTTCCATTCCTTTTTTTCTTTTGATTTTCTAATTTCATAACTAAATATCTTTTTCCAAAAATTCTTGCCCACACACTTGGAAGCCTTGCCTTAGCCCTTATGTTATGGAGAGTAACCATGGTTAATTTCTTAACTCAACCATGGTCAACTTTTAACTCAACCATAGTTAGTTTCTAACTTAACCATGGTTAATTCTTTAAAATAACTAAAATCTTTTTCTTCTTTTCCTTTCATTCTATACTTATATTTGGGTTTCATCTTTTCTAAAACCCTAATCATATCTTCTCTTCGCTTATCGGGCCTTTAGAATCAACTATTGGGCCTTATAGCAGTCTAAAAATCAGTGTCTGAGCCCAATTAAGGTTTTACGGTACAATACATACCTTTAGACTTTTTAAAATTTATAAACATTATTTCCTTTACTTTCTGGCCATATTAAGCTTTAAACATGGGTCAGGGGCCCTTAAGCTCAATCCTCATAAATTTCGGTGTCAATCGAACACCCGGGTCTATAGGTGTAATTTTTACCGTTCTGTATTATGATTGTGCTATAAACTTTTCATTTACTGTAATTCTGTCCCTGAAACTCCTTCAGGGTTTCTTAGCCCTTTAGCTATTTTTATTTCTATAATTCTTACAACTTTTTTTTATTTTGCTCATGACTACTGATCAGGATAACCAGATCCCAGACCGGATCTCACCCGGCCATCTGGACAACTTGGTATCATTGGACCCATCTTATCAAACTGAGTTTCACTGTGGGTCACGAATTTATGAGATTCTTGCCTGATTTTTTAATATTCATGCTTAAAGCCATGAATAGAGGGTGAAACTAGGGTTCCCTGAACTTTAGAAAAATTTATACATTTTGCCCCACATATAACTTTTCTTTACATTTTAGTCCCTGGCTCCTCGTACTTGACTTTGGAGATTCTTCGGGACCTTTTTCTGATCTCTTTCTTTTTTCATCTATTTTAGCCCCAATTTTAGGGCACCTCTGGCCTTGACTCATCATTATTTGTAGTCTAGAATATTATTCTAATTTTATTAGACCTTAATTTACTCTATTTGGAGGACTTCCTTTCATATCTGATGAATTTCGTACATTGACGGAGAAACCATATGTTACGTTTCTCGTGTTTCCTTACGTTTTCTTAGATTTTTAGAAAATCAAATGTTACAAATATCAAATAGCAAAGTGAACAAACATGTATAAAATTGTCTCAACGTAATTGATATTCAACAGTTGCAAGATATTCACAAGATTTTAGCATATATAAAATAAAAAAGATATCACAAACAATATTTATTCTCTCTTGACCATTAGGCCTTGGAGACTACCAGGCCCAATACCCAAATCATGCCACACTGGCTTTGGCAGGCTCAAGGCCAGCTCATGTTGCACTACCATGACATAACAGGCTCACCCCGACTTCCTTTATTAAGGCATCCTCTAGTGGGTACCCAAGGAAAGTCATATAAAATATCACAATAATATGTCATCCAAGCCATCATTTGATCAAGGCATAATAGGTGTATTTAGGAAAGAACTGCCTTGAACAACTCTGTCCATAAATAATCCTGATAGCATGATAGTGTACTGGAGTCTAGAGAAATTAATGGTTTAGATATTTTTAAGTATCTTTAAGACCTCACGACGGTGCACTCACAGAGTGACTCTCTGAGGAAAGTCGGAAGAAGACCACTGCTAAAGGATGGCAGCTCGGACTTACTTGGACATCCAACACAACAGCAGCTACTCAATGGCCTACTTTGGCACACACAGCACTCACCCCCTCCTGCCCTATATATATTGGCCAGTCCTTTACCAAATAACCCATACTTATAGAATTAAGCAATAAATAGCATATTATCCATGTCAAGAAATGATATGGTACATCAGTATAGCAAATAGTGCAATTCCAGAACACATGTTATCACATATTCCATTCTTGACATAATGCTGTGTAATCTTCTAACTATCACAAATAATCCAGATAACACATAGAATATATTAGACTACAACAATCATCCAAAACATGTGAAATAACATTAGGAAAAATTCAAGAACTTCTTGGTCAACACTTTTTCTCAAAATTTGACTTTTTATATAATGATCTATAAATCACCAAAATTACCCTATAGGGTTTATTTTTTATGTAGATTAACCTTATTTAGTTGGATTTAAGAAAACTTTTCCCTAAGTATTTGTACATGTATTGGCTAAACCTATGCATCATGGAAGACATGTGATTTTTACTTCATTTTCATGTCACCAAATAGCCACGCATACATATTCAAAGGAAATAAACAAAAGTCCTCAATCAATTTCTAGAGATTTCATGTGTATTCTACAATTTTCTCAAGGTAACATTCTAGGGTTTCTTGCCAATTTCTTCATAAAAATCAATGCCATATTAATCTTCCTCTTCCTTAGTCTTTCTTCCATCACTTCGCCATTTATTTTCTCTTCAATTTCTCCCATGGTATCTTGAAATACAAAACTTCTTAATTTGTATATATATATATATATATATGATTTCTCCATCTTTTCTTGGCTAGAATCTATAAAAACAACAAAATTTCCCATCCTCTCTTGCCATGGACGAAAATTAGAGAAAAAGAGAAGAGAAAATTCCTGGAGAAAAATAGAAGAAAAACTAAGAAGAAGAAAGGCTATCTATGTTACCTTAGCTCCACATTGTTTGATTTTCCTTGATGGTTTTTCTTTCTCTCTTCCTCCTCCCTTTTCTTCTTCCTTAGGATGAGTTTCTTCTCCTTGTCTTAGCCGAATTTGGTGTGTGTATTTTGTGTGTGAGAATGGCATAAAAGTGTGTTATATATATATATATATCTTGGTTATGAATGTTTAAGATTTAATTAACTTTCAAGTGGAAGATCTTGGCCTTTAGATTACATGAGTGGTTAGGATTTAATCTTGAAGTAAGAGATAAAATGTAGGCCTTGGGATTAAATCCAAAGGTTGTGGTTTGGTCTTGAAAAGGTGAAGAAATCTAAGCCATTGGATTGCATCAACAGTTTAGATCGCATCACATTTTATGGACGAATATTAGCCATTGGATTACTATGGTTACTTTTTCATAATGTGTAAAGATAGGATTGCATTTAATGTTGCTTAAGTCAATGTCTATGTCATGCTAAAGTCAGCAGTTACTTTTTTGTGATGTGTGAGATTTCTAAGATTCACTTATGTAAGCTTGCGTAATCGCTCCATAGTTTATGCAGTTTCCATAATTTTCTTTCTACTTCTAGTCTCTTCTTCACACATGGTGCCACATCATCACTTTCTCTCTCCTCCATGGTGCCACATCAGCACCTTTCCAGCTCCCTAGTGCCATGTCAACTCTTCCCTAGTTAAACT
Source organism: Erythrophleum ivorense (assembly GCA_026724425.1). Lineage (NCBI taxonomy): Eukaryota > Viridiplantae > Streptophyta > Magnoliopsida > Fabales > Fabaceae > Erythrophleum > Erythrophleum ivorense. The sequence continues at coordinate 22,868 of JAIUCV010000871.1, forward strand.
TACAAAATTGCCACTATTTCATAAGTTCTCTGTAATATTTTATTTAATCAGCATTTTTGAGTTTTCTGTTATATTTTAATATTATTTGGCCCTATGTGGGTCCCATTTAATGTTTCCAACCATATATTTAAATATTATTTATTTTCTTAATATTTTATTATTTTAAGGTCTAAATGATCATTTTGCCCCTAGTAATGATGTGATAGATAAGTACTTCTGTTCATTTTCTTCGTAACTCCATATTTCTAGATTTTGTCACCACTACCTAGTAGATTTTTCTACATAGAATTTCCTGAGATAATTAACATGGGTTTATGGTTTTAGTTCGTCCCTATATAAGTTTGTAATTATTTCAGGCCATTTTCTAGTCCTAACAAATCCAGAATTTCATGCAACAAATTTTATAATTTTCTACGCATTATTCCCTATTTATTGATATATATATATATATATATTATACTAGTTATGAATTCTTCTTCTTTCTAAAAAAATTATCAAAGTTCGTCCAGGTGACAAATGATGATGTTGCCCCTGGGCCCCCTGGACCTCTTTAAAATCTCAAAAATTCCTATGGGTCCTATTTAACTTATACTTCTCATATGCAAAGCTATTTAATTCAAATTCTTCTTTTTAAAGCTTAATAAATTCATTACATAAAATATTAAATAATTAGAAAATCCTAATTTTAAGGATGTTACAGAGGCTATGTTTCCATATGGCACCAATGGAGTTGTTTTGATTTCTTTGATGGGAAAAGCATGTGGGAGGCTCTCTTGATATCTTAGGAACTCATATGAACTCTTAAACATCTTAATTTATGGCTAGAACTCATCTTACAAACTAAGGTGCAATTAACCCTAGCTTTTCTATCTTGCAAATTCATAGTTCTTTCTTTGTTTCCTTTACATATTCTTTCTTCCTACGCTCAAATTCATATGATTCACTCTTGGTTCTTCCTAAACACAACTCCCTCATGTCTACTCCTATGAAGGCCGAAATTCACCCATACATGAATAAGAAGGAAGAAGCATGGAGGTTAATGGTTTTATCTTGAATTCAAGCTTTTCTCAAGAGCTTTTCCTTTCTCTTTGACTCTCATCCTCCAACTTGAACTCCTCCCCTCTGGTTTAAGCTTAAAATAGAACCAAAAGTTTCAATAAATCCATGGGAAGGAAGAGAAGAAGGAGGAGAAAAAGTTTACTAAAGAGAAACTAAGAAAATTCATGACTTTCTATACCTTTTACTTAGTTTTTCTTCTCCTTTTTCCTCCTTCCTTGTGCGCCTTTCTCTCTAGGTCTCCCTCTCTATTTTTGGCTAAATTAAAATCAGTCATATGAAGGGAAGAGTGGAGCGTCCATATATATAGGAAGAAGGAATAAAATTGTTCTAAAGAAATTCCATTTATGTCCTGTAAGCTTGGCATTTTCATTGCCTATCCATTTTAGCTCCCTTTTGGGAACCATCTTTTCTATCATAAGATATAGGTTCTCAATCTTATAAAATGCCTTTGGAATCACTCAATTTGAAGCTAAAACCTTCCCAAACGAAAGGGTCAAAGTTTAGGTCAACTGACGTTAAAAAACGTACACCAGAGGGCTTTTAACTGTCTTGGGGCTTCCCATGGTTTTCAGGGTCTCTGAGAACCACAAAAAACTCAAATATTCTATTTAAAAAGTCTTCCTATGAGTATTCTAAATTTTTTTTGAAATTACGAAAATGCCATTACATTACGTAGCTATTTTGTTAAATTCCATCTGGTTATTTTAGCTTATGTTTCAAGGCACCTCTGGCCTCCTATTTTCATTACCTAATGTCTAAACCATTATTTTAATTTTTCTGGACCTTAACCAATTCATTTCAGAGGACTTACTCTTAAAACATATTCGTTTTCGTCATTTTTACAAAATCAAACATTACAAGTGTGTTCCATGAGTGTAGACATGGATGAAAGAGCCTTGAAACTTAGACGTGTGTGTGTAGCTACATGTTAGAGATAATGAAAGCTTCATGCTAAATGGAGAGTGCAAGGTCGTGCATGGGAGTGTGTTGATGCCTAAAATGGTGCTGTGTTTATGACCTGGATGAATGGAGAGAAGGCTCGTGATTTGGACATGATCTGGTGGCAGCCTATGAGTGCATGATTCTGTGTATGATGTTGTGTGTATGAAGAGATGAGGAAGTGTAAGCTATGTGGAAGGGATAGTGGGTTGTGCTCGTGGAGTAAGTGAGTGGATGTGTGATACATCAGCGTGCATGGAATAAATATTGATGAAAGAACCACTTAGGAGTGTAATGCATGGAAAGAGTGGAGTGTGTGATTCATGTGGGCCCCATGAGTGATATAAGAATTAGAGAGTGATGATAATTGCTAATTTTCATATATTTTTCCTCTTCTAATTGGGCATTTTGATTATAAATTTTGGCTTAAAGGACTTCAATTGGAAGATAATTGAGTTTATTGACCATTTCTGTATTTTAAGAATTAAATTGCAAAATTATTTGTTTTAATGCATAAATTTGTTTAAATGATTTTGTAAGATTGTTCCTACTTAATTGTCTCCATTGTTTTTGTGCAGACTTTGAGCAAATTAAATTTAATGTTAGAGAAAATATAGAAGATTAATTGGAGAAGAAAATGCCATGAGCCACTTCATCCTTAGTGCATCCATTCTTCCTCCATTCTCATGTGGCACCTCACCATATACACTCACATACATTGCTGGCCCACACTCACATTCAATCTCTTAGAACCAGCCACTACACTTTCACCCACTAGAACAAAGTAAGAAAATGAAGAAGAGAAGAGAAAAACAAAGCATGCAAAGGAATGAAGGAAGGTATAGAGCATGTGGTGAGCTTTTGTGATTCGAGAAGAAGCTTGTGAGCTAAAGTTAGTTGAATGAGTAAAGAGAAGCCACGAGCTAGAACAGAGCTGGAAGAAGCTAGGTTTCATACTTGAGAGGAAAATAAGAAGCAACATGAACTAATGACAGGGTGGGGAATGATTAAAGAAAGCTACGGGCTGCAACAAAAATAAGCAAACAACACGTTAAAAGCAATGGGTTCTTGATGAGAATGCTTGGGTTTTATGTGCATGGAGAGGAAGCTCACAAAGCTAGGAGAAGTAGGATGTGAGGCTTGCATGAAGAGAACATAGTACACTTGATCTTGAAAAGAAGAACACTGCTGCCACTTCACTCTCATACATAAGCAGAAACAAAGAACTAGCCATGGCCTACACACACTCGAGCTGCATGAAGAAGGTAAAGCTATGGTTTCAACGTGAAATGAAGCCACGTCACTCGAGAAGAAAGATGCTAGAGCTGAGGGTTGAACAACCACGTGAAGAATGAAGAGAAGAGCATGAGTTCAGCTAGCTACTTGAAGAGAGGATGGAATGGAGATTTACGTGGAATGGGAGTTGAGACGAAGAGAAGCAAAGTAAAACGAGTGAGCTGGAGCTAAGTTAAACGTGGAGTAGACCTCGAGTCCAGGGAGAAAAGCATGAATCACTAGTTCCTCAAGCTGAACATGGCTAAAACAAAGGATGAGAAACCATGTGGGAGAGTCTCACATGGAAGAACCATGTGATGGTTGGACGAAGAAGCTACACAAGTGAAGAAGTCGAATAAAGGACTTGAGCAAGAGCAGAACTACATGCGAAAGAAACATGGAAAGCTGAGTTAGAAAGAATGAGAAATCCACATGAAAAATGGGTTGGTTCTGACATGAAGAAGTTGGAAGCATCCCACGTTAAAGAAGCATGGAGGAGTAAAACGAATAAGGAAAAAAATAATACAAGGCTTGAGTTTTATGTGGCTTGAGATGGAAGAGAAGCTGAGCTGAAGAAGAGAGCTGGAGAAAATAATTAAAGCTAAACGAGTTTTGGAAGCTAAGAACAAAAGTATTAAGAAGCCACGTAAAGAAGAAGCAACGTGGATTGCTACAAAAGAAGAAAAATAAGCAGCTGAACACGTGGACAAAATTAAATGAAATACATACAAGCCACGTGAGGAGATGAAAGGAAATGCACATGGACAGAACGTGGCTACTGAAGAATTATAAAGGAAGTCCATACATCAATTCATCCACGTCAGAAGGAGATAGGGGCTGATTTGTGAAAAGCACGTGAGATTTTAATGAATTATAAGTTGGAATTTAGCTACGGACTGACGTAGGAGTAATTGCAAGATGAATGAGCTATGGGTTGATGTGTATTAATGAAGCATGAGTAGGAGATTGAGTGACAAAAAGAAAACACGTACAGCGTGAACATTCAGCAGGAGAAAAACATGAAAAAGAAGCGAGCTGGGAGAAGGCAAACTAGATGTAAAAAAAATGCTAAAGGTCTAGAGAGGGAACGAGGAAGAATTTCTCATCAGTTTCTCCATGGCTGCTGCTCATTCCATCAATTCTCTTCTGTTTAAATTCTCCATGGCAGCTTGAATCATCCTTAGTGGCTAGTTGAAGATTGAAGACTCCCAAATGCAAATTTGAGCTCCACATTTCCTCACCAAATTGGATAAAATTTCTTTGCTTACTCTTTTAATTCTAGCATTAATTCTTTTATTAATCTAACTATATTTAGTTTATTAATTTAGGAATTTAATTGCTAGAAATTACTGGATTGGTTTGATTTGTGGATTGAGTATAATTTGATCTTTGGACTGTTAATTGTAACGTCTCTTTTAATACCCTTCTTTATTTTATATATTTGTGAAGAATTCCTTTTTTGAGTTTAATCACTTTTTTTTGTTTTAATTATTCCTTCACAATAAAATCTAATTAATGGCATAGTGGACTACAACAATAACGAAAATACATTATAACTTATACAAATTAGTTCAAGAGTTCCCTCATAAGGGAACGGGGTCATACAAGTCACATCACATCAAAAGGGAATCTATCTTATAACCATTCAAAAAGAAAGTCCCCCAGATAACAAAAGGATCAGTATCAGTAACTAGGCCTCTATTCATGCAAATGGAGGAACAGGAGGGTCAACTCCACCTACGGGGAATGTGTGCGACTGGGACTCCAGCTCTCTTAGGGACACAAAATATATTGGTACAGTACGAACAATGTCATCACATGATATGATGCGTATATTATGGATGACAAAGACCCATCCCCTGAGAGGGAACTGGATCCACTCCGCTTGGAGTTCTAAGGTCACTTGATAAATTGGCATCTAAGAAAAATATAAACCACACTAGAGTGAGAAATAATTTTCTCAGTAATATAGACAGGATTAATACCACATAATATCCATGAAGAAGAGTCAAGTACTTTTAGCAGAAAACAAGTGATATAATGGCAAGATAGTTAATTTACCGAACAATATAAATAGAGAGATATACCTGTGAGCAATATCTAACATGAATATGAAATAGCAAAGTGAATAGGCATATGACATCTAAAGATAAGACATGGATGAACACAAGAATTGTCTCAACATAATTGATACTCAGTAGTGGCAAGGCATTCATGAGATTTCCACATATATAGAATATAGAAAATATCACAAACAACATTTATTCTCTCTTGACCATTAGGCCTTAGAGACTGCCAGGCTCAATACCCAGATCATGTTGCACTGGCTTCGGCAGGCTCAATACCCAGATTATGTTGCACTGCCATGACATAACAGGCTTATCCCTGCTTCGTTTACTGAGGCATCCCCCACTAGGTACCTAAGGAAAGTCATATAATATCACAATAATATGTCATCTAAGCCATCATTTGATCAAGGCATGTAGGCATATTTGGGAAAGAACTGCCTTGCACAACTCTATGCATAAATAATCTCGATAGCATGATTGTGTACTAGAGTCTGAAAATTAGTTGTTTAAACATTTTCAAATATCTTTAAGATTAGACATCCAATGCAATAGCAGCTACCCAATGGTCAACTCTGGCACATACATAGGGCTCACCCCCTATCCACCCTATATATTGGCCAGCTCTTTGGGCTCACCCCCTGTCCGCCCTATATGTTGGCCAGTTCTTTACTAAATAACTCGTGCTCATATAATCAGACAATAAACAACTTATTATCCATGTCAAGAAATTAGACAGTATATCAGCACAGCAAGCAGTGTAATTCTAGAACACATGTTACCATATATTCTATTCTTGACATACTACTGCATAATTTTCCAACTATCTCAAATGGGATCCAAAATTCACAAAATAAATATCAGCATAATTCAGGCAACACATAGGACATCTTAGGCCATAACAATCATCCAGAACATGTCAAATAACATCAGGAAAAATTCAAAAATATCTTGGTCAACACTTTTTCTCAAAAATTTGACTTTTTATACAGTGGTCCATAATTCACCAAAATTTCACCATAGGCCTTATTTTTCATGTAGGTTAACCTAATTTAGTTGGATTTAAGAAATTTTTCCCAAGGTATATGTACATGTGTTGGCCGAATCTATACATCTAAGAAGACATGTGGTTTTGCTTCATTCTTATGTTGCCAAACAGCCACACATACATATTCAAGGATGATAAACAAAAGCTCTCAATCAATTTCTAGAGATTTCATATGGATCCTACAGTTTTCTCAAGATAAAATTCTAGGGTTCCTTGCCAATTTCTTCATGAAAATCAAAGTTGTATTAATCTTCCTCTTCCTTAGGCTTTCTTCCATCACTTCCCCTTTTATTTTCTCTTCAATTTCTCCCATGGCATCTTGAAATCTCACTCCGTAGCTCTTGCAGCTTCTAAAATTCTCTTCCAACTTCCAGCTTCTTCTTCACATATGGTGCCACATCATCTCTCTCTTTTTTACATGGCGCCACATCAGCACTTCCTAGTTCCCTAGTGCCACATCAGCGCTTCCTCGGTTAAACTTACAAAATTGTCACTATTTTCCAAGGTTTTCTATAATATCTTATTTAATTTGTATTTTCTAAGTTCTTTGCTATATTTTAATATTATTTGTCCCTATGTGGGTCTCGTTTAATGTTTCCAAAAGGTTCCAAAGAATCTCCGAAATCAAGTATGAAGGAGCCGGGGATTAAAACGCAAAGAAAAGTTATATGGCAGGCAAAATGTATAAATTGCTTGAAAGTTTAGGGAACTCTAGTTTCACTCTCTATTCGTAGCTTTAGGCATAAATATTAAAAAATCTGGCAAGAATCGCAGAAATCCATGACCCATGGTTAAACTCAGTTTGATGAGACGGGTCTAATGACACCATGTTGTCCGGATGGTCGAGCGGGATCTGGTTAGCCCGATCAATAACCATGAGCTAGATAAAAAAGTAGTTGTAATAATTATAGAAATAGAAATAGCTAAAGGGCTAAGAAACCTTGAAGGAGTTTCAGGGGATAGTTATTCCCCTAATATTCCCATTCTTTTTAGAAAATTTATCAAAGTTTATCTGGGTGGCAAATGACAATTTTGCCCCTGGACCCCTTAAAATCTAAAAAATCCCTATCGGTCCTATTCAACTTATATACCTCATATAAGAAGCTATTTCATTCAAATTCTTTTTATTAACGCTTAATAAGTTCATTACATAAAATACTAAATAATTAGAAAATCCTAATTTTATGGATGTTACATTAATTATGATCATTACATGTTTGTAAAAATTCCAGAATTAGTGCTGTGCAAATTATTTATAATTTCCTCTTGATTATAGGGCAATTGATGCAATGGTTGTTAGATTAAGTGGCTGGAATTTTTGTGCAATTAATTGTTTGAGGAATTCATTAATCTAATTAGTTAATTAGCATCTTAAGTGGATTGTGCAATAGATTTTATTGATCAATTAGAATTGGTTATAGTGTGTTCTTGTTCTTAATTCAATTAATTAATTTTTCAAGGTTTCTTGCGGTTGCAAATTCCTTGAATCTTGGATGGTCATTCAAGAGCTTTTATAAGGAATACACTAATGAGCAAGAAATTAAGTCCAAATTTGGTACACTAGAAAGGGAGCAAGGATAATTGAATTCTAAGGAGTCCATCTAAAAGCTAGCTGTCGCATTTTCTTGATTGTTCACTTCATTTAGTCTTAAGTTTTTTATTCTTGTCATTTAAAATTTAGTTCAATTAAATTTTAGTAATCCAAAACCCCCTAAAGAATTTTCATTTAGTAATACTTGGAACACTCTTTCATAAACAAATTGAGGCACAAACTCCTTGGGAAATGACCTAGGTTGCACCATTACCTACAAATTTTATCTATCTACCTAGTTTTTATTTCAGATTGCACGACGCAATTGTCAAATTAATCTTGGCTTTGCATTAGGCTTCTTCAGCCAGTACTTCAAGGCTGCATGATCAGTAAAAACAATAACTTTAGTGTCAAGCAAATAAGATCTAAATTTATCTAGAGCAAAAACAATAGCAAGAAACTCTTTTTTCGTCGTTGCATAATTTGTTTGGGCTCCATCTAGAGTCTTGAATGCATAAGCTATCACATGAAACCTCTTATTCACTCTCTGGCTCAAAACTGCACCTACAACAAAATTAGATGCGTCACGTAAAAGCTTAAATGGGAGATTCTAATCAGGGGGTTGAATAATGGGTGAGGAAGTCAATCATTTCTTAAGATCATCAAAAGCTGTTTTACATGCATCATCAAAATGGAAATCAACATCTTTTTGTAACATCTTAGACAATGGCAAAGCAATTTTACTAAAATCCTGAATGAATCTTCTATAGGAACCTACATGACCTAGAAAAGATCGGACATCCTGAACACATGTCGGGTATGGTAGAGAAGTGATAACATTTATCTTAGCCTTATCAACCTCTATGCCCTGTTCAGATATAATATAACCCAAATACAATGCCTTTTCGAACCATAAAATGACACTTTTCAAAATTAAGTACAAGGTTCTTCTCTATGCATCTAGCTAGGACTCTATCCAGACTACACAAGCAATCATCAAAAGAGTTCCCATATACAGTGAAATCATCCATAAAAAATTCTATACAATGTTCTAGAAAATCACTAAAAATGGAAATCATGCACCACTAGAAAGTTCCAAGGGTATTGCAAAGACCAAAAGGCATTTGTCTATAGGCATATGTTCCAAATGGGCATGTGAACGTTGTCTTCTCTTGATCCTCCAGGGCTATGCATATCTGGAAATAACTTGAAATCCATCAAGGAAACAATAATGAGATTTTATAGCTAGACACTCAAGCATTTGATCAATAAAAGGGAGGGGGTAATGATCCTTTCCAGTGACTAAATTAAGCCTCCTATAGTCAATGTAAACCTTCCAACTGTTCTGTACATGGATGGGCACCAATTCATTATTCTCATTTCGGACAACTGTGATCCTTAATTTCTTTGGAACCACCTACACAGGGCTAACCCACTGATTGTCAAAAATAGGATATATAATACCAACAGATTAAAGTTTAGAAACTTCTTTTTTAACCACATCCAGAATAAGTAGGTTCAGTCACCTTTGAGGTTGCCTTACTGGCTTTATCCCATCCTCCAACAGAATTCTGTGCATGCATGTATCAGGGCTAATGCTAGGTATGTTAGCCAAGGTCCACCTTATTGCTTGTCTTCTCCTCCACAAGACCTCTAGAAGCTTCTCTTCCTCCTTTGGAATAATGTCACTAGCTACAATCACCGGAAGCTTCTCATCTTTCTCCAAATAGGTATACTTGAGATTGTCTATTTGAGTTTTAAGGTAGGAGCATGCTTAACTGAAGTTATTTGATTTTAATCTCTTCTATGCCAAATACCTGTTCAGGCAACTCACAAGTAGAAGAAACAACTTTCCCATCTTTAGGAACATCAGTAGAAGGAATATCAATAAGAGAACTAATAGTAGTAGCGACATCAGTATCACTATTGGGTGAACTAGTCATATAGCATCTAATACCACTATTAATAAGCAAGGTAAGAGCAGACATAGATGAACTAGCACAATCAACATATCCAGAAGTGACATCAACATGCAACACATCCTGAGAATCAAGAAATCTAGTAGCATCAAAACAATCAAGGTGAACAACAACATGCACATCATCTTTAAAACACGAGGATTGATTTAGACTAGTATAATCATCCAAATCAGTCATAGGTTGACTAATAGTGAAATTAGCAAAAAAAGAAGAGGTCATAGAATCATGATAATCAGTACATGTATGGAACTCACTATTCTCAATAAAAGCACTAATCTGGGTACATCTGTGACATATAGTAGTTCCAGAACATATAAAATCAAGAGAATCATCCAAGTCAGCAATATCACAGGAATCAGTTAACAAACTATCCCTAAAATTAGTAATGGCACTGTCAACTAGTATATCAATCAGGTTGATACTAAAAATAGAGTTATCATCACATGGGTGTTTCATGGCATCAAATATATTAAATTGTATCAAATTGCTAGTAAACTCCATTTGAAGAGTATCATCATGCACATTTATAATTGTCTTTGCAATTTTTAAAAAATGTCTACCTAAGATAAGTGGGGCATGTCCACTAGATCTATATCTATCATCCTCCATGTTAAGGATATGAAAATCAGCTGGAAAAATCAAATCCTTTACCTTAACCAGAACATCCTCTAACACTTCTGAAGGATAAGCAATGCTCCTATTTGCCAGCTGCACAACCACTTTGGTAGGTTTCAGCTCTCCCATCTACAAAGATAAATATACAGATTTAGGCATAACATTTATAGCAACACCAAGATCAATCAAAGCATCACAAAACTTAAAATTCCTAAAAGTGCATAGGATTGTGAAAGTGCCCGGATCTTGACACTTAGTGGGCATTGTTGGCTGTATGAGTGATAAAACATTCTTGCCAAAATTGACTTTTTAATTCCCTCTTAGATGCCTTTTGTTGGTACATATTTCCTTGAGAAACTTGGTGTACTTAGGAATGGTCTTGATTACATCCAACAAGGGTATATTAACCTTAACCTTCTGGAAAGTCTTAAGAATTTCTTTTTCAATATCTGCTTCAGTTTTCCTCTTTCCCAAGGTAGGTCTATGTGGGAAATGAAAGATCTTCTTTAGCTCCTCTTCTTTATTAGGCTCATCTGGTGCGATGTGTGTTTTTGATGACGCTGGCTTATCCATGGTAATGGTATTTGAGGATCCCTGAAAGAGTGATGACACTAACATTGCTACTATTTCTTAGATTAACAACTGTCTTTGATGGTAATTGGTCTAATCCTTGGCTTTTTACCTCACTGAAAGAGTTAGCCAACTGACTAATCATATTCTCCATATGCTTGTTCTGAGTGTCCATTCTATTTTCCATGTTATTCATTTCTTGTCTGTGTTTAGTCTCACTCTATTCCATCTTTTCCATGAGTTGCTTCACCATAAGTTCCATGCTATTATCTTTTTTGGGTTCCTCTTGGATAGGAACTGATTGCCTAACAGGTTAGGAAGATGTGCACTAGGTCCTATAACATTGTATCTATTTTGTCGTTGCCCTCCCTTATATCTCAAGTTAGGTAATCCCTCAATCCTGGATTGTATGTATTAGAATAAGGATCATATTTTTGTTACCCTTGTTGCATTAGCCTGACTAGAAACATACCAGTACAAGTCTCTACCCTCTCTTCTAACATAGGGCACTAATCAGTAGCATGTGTGGCCAAACAACATATATGACACAAGGGTCCCACCAAGGCAGTAAAAGTAGGTGGTTGCCTAGGCGTATAGCACTATGGATAAGAATGTGTTTGAGTAGGGTAGGACTGTGGTGCACAAGTCTGAGAAGGAGTAAAGAATGACTGTGGCAGCTACCAATCTAAAGCAAGCTGTTGGAGCACAAAAGACATTACATCAATCTTGCTCTTAATTCTCTAACCATGGCCTGGAGTGTATAACTCACTGACTCCTCTTACTATCTGTCTCACACTAAACTGTTGTGCATTTTAAGCCATCTTATCAATCAACTCCTAAGCCCTTATAGGTGTCAGATCACCTAAGGCTCCACTGGAGGCAGCATCAATCATATTTCTATCCATGTTCAACAAGCCCTCATATAAGTAGCTGATTAGAAATTTGATGGTAAGGACAACTAGCCAGCAACCTCTCAAATCTCTCCCAACACTCATACAAAGTCTTTCCACCATTCTGTCTGATCCCACTTATTTCTTTCCTTATTGATGCAGTGCGAGAAGCAGGAAAGAATTTTTCCAAGAAGAGCCTTTGCAGTTGGTCCCAAGAAGTGATGGAACCAAAGGGTAGATAGTCCAACCAATAACTGGCTAAACCATCCAAGGAAAAAAGGAATGCTCTGAGCTTAATTTGTTCTTCTGAGACGCCTTGTGGCTTCATTGTAGAGCAAACAACGTGGAACTCCTTCAGATGCTTATGAGGGTCATCTCTTGCAAGTCCATGAAACTTAGGAAGTAAATGAATCAAACTAGATTTAAGTTCAAAATTTGCATCTAATTCTGGGTATTGTATACAAAGATTTTGATAATGCACATTAGGAGCTGTCAATTCTCTAATGGTTCTGGCATGTATGTTATCATTCAAATTTGCATTACATTCAAGTTAGCCTGAACATGCATATTCATGTTAGCATTCATTTGATCTTGTTCAGCCATATTATTACCAGTAAATTGAAGTACACAATCAATTCCTTGCACAATCAAAAGCAGAAGAAACAAAACTACTAATTCCTACACTATCCTTGTTCTTCTTAAGCCTTACTTGTCTTCTAAAGGTTCTTTCAATTTTCGAATCTAAATCAATTAATTTTTCACCAGAGCTCCTTGTCATAAACCAATTAGACAAGTAAAAACTAAGAAGGAACACAAAAAATCAACAAAGAAAAGTTAAAACAATGAATGTAGAAAAATTAGAAAAATCCTAGAAAATTAAAAAAAAATACTAAAAAATTAGAAAAAAGTGCCTAAAACGTTAGATTTTGGCCAAAACATGGTGCACCAAATAGCTATGCTATTACTTTTGCTTAAAACATCCAAAAACCTTAGAAAATAAAGTTTGAGAATTTTCTGGGCACTTTAAACAAAAATTCCAGTAACTAGGACAATTGATACGTAATACCAAAATGATCCAAATCCAAGCTTAAAACAGGAGAAAAATAAAACTAAAATAGAGCTAAAACAAGGCAAAAATCCTAAGAAACCCTTTCAAATATTAAGAAACTAAACTCCTTAGCAACGGCACCAAATTTGACGATTGTGTCACACAATCTCAAATAAAACTAGGAAGACAGATAAAATTTGCAGGTAATGGTGTAACCTAGGTCATTTCCTAAGGAGTTTATGCCTCAATTTGTTTATGAAAGAGTGTTCCAAGTATTACTAAATGAAAATTGTTTATGGGGTTTTGGATTACTAAAATTTAATTGAACTAAATTTTAAATTACAAGAATAAAAAACTTAAGACTAAATGAAATGAACAATCAAGAAAATGTGGTAGCTAGCCTTTAGATGGACTCTCTATAATTCAATTATCCTTACTCCCTTTTTAGTGTACTAAATTTGGATTTAATTTCTTGCTCATTAGTGTATTCCCTATAAAAGCTCTTGAATGACCATCCAAGATTCAATTCATCAATTATTCAAGGAATTTACAGCCATAAGAAACCTTGAAAAATTAATTAATTGAATTAAGAACAAGAACACACTATAACCAATCCTAATTGATCAATAAAATCTGCTGCACAATCTACTTAAGATGCTAATTAACCAATTAGATTAATGAATTCCTCAAACAATTAATTGCACAAAAATTCCAAACACTTAATCTAACAACCATTGCATCAATTGACCTATAATCAAGGGGAAATTAAAAGTAATTTGCACAGTACTAATTCTAGAATTTTCACAAACATGTAATGATCACAATTAACAGTCCAAAGATCAAATTATACTCAATCCACAATTAAACCAATGCAGTAATTTCTAGCAATTAAATTCCTAAATTAATAAACTAGACCTAGTCAAATTAATAAAAAAATTAATGTTGGAATTAAAAGAGTAAGCAAAGAAATTTTTATCCAATTTGGTGAGGAAATGTGGAGCTCAAATATGCATATGGGAGTCTTCAATCTTCAGCTAGCCACCAAAGATGATTCAAGCTACCATGGAGAATTTAAACGGAAGAGAATCGATGGAATGAGCAGCAGCCATGGAGAAACTGATGAGAAATTCTTCCTTGTTCCCTCTTTAGAGCTCTAGCATTTTTTTTACGTCCAATTCGCCTTCTCCTAGCTCACTTCTTTTTCATATTTTTATCCCACTGAATGTTCATCTTGTACATGTTTTCTTTTTGTCACTCAATCTCCAGCTCATGCTTTATTAATACACGTTAGCCCACGGCTCATTCATCTTGCAATTACTCCCACGTCAGTCGGTACCTAAATTCTAGCTTATAATTCATTAAAATCTCACGTGCTTTTCACAAATTAGCCCCTAGCTCCTTTTGAAATGGATGAATTGATGCATGGACTTCCATCATAATTCTTCAGCAACCACGTTCTGTCCATGTGCATTTCCTTTCATCTCCTCACGTGGCTTGCATGTATTTCATTTAATTTTGTCCACGTGCTCAGCTACTTGTTTTTCTTCTTTTGTAGTAATGGACATTACTTATTCTTTACGTGGCTTCTTAATACTTTTGTTCTTAGCTTCCAAAACTCATTTAGCTTTAATTATATTCTCCAACTCTCTCCGTCAACTCAGCTTCTCTTCCAACTCAAGCCACTTAAAACTCGAGCCTTGTAGTTCTTCTTCCATATTTGTTTTACTCCTCCATGCTTTTTTGACGTGGGATGCTTGTAGCTTTTTCATGTCAGAACCAACCCTTTTTCATGTAGATTTCTCATTCTTTCCAACTCAGCTTTCCATGTTTCTTTCACATGCAATTCTGCTCTTGCTCAAGTCCTTCATTCGACTTTTTCTCTTGTGTAGCTTTTTCATCTAGCCATCACGTGGTTCTTTCACATGAGACTCTCCCACATGGTTTCTCATCCTCTGTTTCAACTATGTTCAGCTTGAAGAACTAGTGCTTCATGCTTTTCTCCCTGGACTCAAGGTCTGCTCCACGTTTAACTTAGCTCCAGCTCACCGTTTTACTTTGCTTCTCTTCATTCTCAACTCCCATTCCACGTAAATCTCCTTTCCATCATCTCTTCAAGTGGCCAGCTAAAGCCATGCTCTTCTCTTCATTCTTCATATGGCTATTTAACCCTAAGCTCCAGTGTCTTTTTTCTCGAGTGACGTGGCTTCATTTCACATAGAAACCATAGCTCTGCCTTCTTCTTATAGCTCAAGTGTGTGTTGGTCGTGGCTAGTTCTTTGTTTTTGCATATGTATAAGAATGAAGTGGCAACAGTGTTCTTCTTTTCAAGCTCAAGTGTGTTGTGTTCTCTTCATGCAAGCCTTATAACTTACTTCTCCTAGCTTTGTGAGCTTCCTCTCCATACACATAAAACCCAAGCATTCTCATCAAGAACCCGTTGCTTCTAACATGTTGTTTGCTTGTTTTTGTTGTAGCTCGTAGCTTTCTTTAATCATTCCCCAGCCTGTCATTAATTCATGTTACTTCTTTTCTACTCAAGCATGAAACCTAGCTTCTTCCAGCTCTATTTTAGCACGTGGCTTCTCTTCACTCATTCAACTTACTTTAGCTCACAAGCTTATTCTTGAATCACAAAAGCTCACCACATGCTCTGTACCTTCCTTCATTCCTTTGCATGCTTTATTTTGGTTTTCTCTTCTTCATTTTCTTGCTCTATTCCAGTGGCTGGAAGTGTAGTGGCTGGTTTTAGGAGATTGAGTGTGAGTGTGAGTGTGGGCCAGCCATGTATGTAAGTATATATGGTGAGGTGCCACGTGAGAATAGAGGAAGAGTGGATGCACTAAAGATGAAGTGGCTTATGGCATTTTTCTTCTCCAATTAATCTTCCATATTTTCTCCAATATTGAGATTTAATTTGCTCAAACTTTGTGCAAAAAAATGGAAACAATTAAGTAGGAACAATCTTACAAAATTATTTAAACAAATTTATGCATTAAAACAAATAATTTTACAATTTAATTCCTAAAATACAAAAATGGTCAATAAACTCAATTATCCTCCAATTGAAGTCCTTTAAGCCAAAATTTATAATCAAAATGCCTAAATAGAAGAGGAAAAATATATGAAAATTAGCAATTATCAAATTCTCCCACACTTAAACTTTGGCACTCCCGGGCTAAAGAAATCTAAAGCTCCAAGAAAGAGATAATTGAAAGGAAATCAAGAAAAGTGGAATTGTGTAGGTCACTTAGCACAAGGAAGCTCAAAGTAATTCAATAACTTAATTCTCCAAGTCATATCACTTGCATCAATGCAACAAGTACCATAGCAGTACACTTAATCAAAAATGAAATGCAATGAAAGTCCCTCACTTGGATTAATGTTTATCAAGTAGGCCTCTTGTAAGTGTTGTGTGTGTAAGCTTCGTGTTTAATGGTCTAGACCCATATGCCCATTCATCTCAAAATTTTTTTAATTTTATATTCTAAAAACATGCATTAAAATTGTGGCACTTATTCCCTCCTTGAGATTGCACACTTGAAGCTTCCATCTTTTCTTTAAATCAATTTCTTCCTTTAAGTTCTTTTTGCCCATTAAAATCTGCAAAAATAATAGAAAAATATTGAGTAGGAAAATTTACAAAATTAATTAAAAGAAATTTAAGCATTAAAATTCAATAATAATTAATTCCTAAAGTGAGAAAAAATGGCCAATAAAATTAAATTTCATTCAATTATATCCATTAAGCCATATTTAATCATCAAAAAGTCTAAATTAGGAGAATTAATATGTAGAAAAATGGCATTTATCACATGGCTAAGAAATGAATGAGTTGTAACACTCCAAAATTTATTTAGAGTAATTATAGGCAATTGAAGAATTATTATTATGATAATTAGGCAAATCAGGGGAAATGGAAATTTTGAAGAAATGAATTATTAATAAGGATTTAGAATTCAATTGGGATAGAAATTCAATATAGGCCATAAATAATTTAGAAATTTAATTTAGGCCTTATGATTAAATTAATTATGCCTTAAGCCTAATATAAAAACCCATTCTTAGTATAGGAAGGTCCAATTCCACTTCTTAGAGGTCCAATCATAATTTTGTGTTGACCCAATCTAAATGAACTCTTTTAGCTAGCCTAATATGCCAAATTCTGAGCCCACTTGGATCTTGGACCCTTAGGTCAACCCAAACCTATCTTAAACCCTAACCTAGTTAGCCTCTATTCCCCATTCTGTAGACCATTTCATTTCTAACATAGAAGAAGCTTATTTTCGCACCTTAAAGGAAGAGGCTAGGGTTAGTAGCATATTTCCACCATTTTTTCCTTCTAGAGCAAGATTCAGCCCAGGTAACCTTTATAGAGCTTAACCTTCTCTTCTTTCTCTTCAATTTGGCCTAATTAAATTTTCATTTGGAGTATTTTCTCCTTAAATCAAAATATGAAATTTGTTAATTGGCACCTTCATGGTGGTTTTCAGATGTTAAGGATAGGAGGGTTGTCTTCTCATTTTAATTTGTTTTCTATTGAATTGAGACCCCAATGGCTGACTTATGTTATAGGCTTTAATTAAATGCGAAATTACCCAGAAATTGAAGAGAAATCTTAAGGTTTCTAGTGTGGGAAGGCTAACATCCAAATTGGAATTTCATTAGAGTTTAGGTAAGTGCCTCTTAGATGTTTAAGATGTTAAGAATGTTAGGTGTCTGATTTGTGCTAAAGCTACTATGTAAAATATGCTTTGATTTCATCTAGGACCTCTAGGTATGTGAAAACATGTATTAACTTCATAACAATATGCAATTAAGTGAGGTAACTAGGGTTTAATTTAATTCCTTGCATATGTGCTTTGTTAATCTGATAATTGCTGCATGATTTATGATTTTGAATGTTAAATGATTGGTTGGCTACTTGATTATTATAATTGGACCTTATGAGTGTCCATGGTAGAGTAGTGGTGTAGCTACCACCCATGCATTATGCTTCGATCGGGTACTGGGTTATGATCAGACCCCTAAATGCACTAAACCTAGGTTATGCTCATTGGAGAGGTGGTGCTATGGATAGGCCTCTCCTAGTGCTATTGGCCTTTAATATGTTGTATGTTATTGCTAGTATGGGATAGTAGTTACTGGTAGTTTAACTATTTCATTTGTTGAAATGATGAATGTTTCTTATGCTTATTTGATTAATATACACATATGTTAATTAATTTGGTACATATGAATGCAATTTCCCCTTGGTTATTGAGATTCGCATCTTACCTCGTTTCATGGGCTAACAATTTTAAGTGAAGACTCCTCGGGTAAGGATAAAGGAAAGAAAGTTAATGAACATCCATAAGTTGAGGCCATGTATAGGAAACTATGCACTTAGGCTAATCTGACATAGAGTAGATGCTAACTTTATGGTTCATTTTGTATAGCATCATCATGTATTCATATTGCCAAGTGTTGGTATTTTTATATTTTGTAATCAAGGATGTAACTAATAGGAGGATAGACCTTACCGTAATGGAATATGATGTAAGTACTCAATTATAATCTGATATAGAACCTTGCTAACATGGAATTATGACTCACTACTTGAGAGTATATTTATGTATCACTATAAATGATGATCTTAGATTAGTATTGTATGGAACCTCTATAAGAATACACATTTTGAATGATGTTATTAGTAATTTTTGCACTCTTTGATGTTAATATTCATATGTTGCTTATGTATGGTGAATAGATGGGTTGAAATCAGCACTTGAGTCTCTAAGTGGTTATAATAAGTATGTTAAGTAATTTAGGTAGTTGGATGCCATTAAAACCTTACAACTTAAGGTAAAATGACCTTAGAATGCTTCTAGAGGGAGAGCTGGACTGTGTAAGATGAAATTTAGAGAGTTTAGGTGCAAAATAGAGTTAAGCCACTACTGAAACTACATAAGTCATTACTAGGAGTCATCCAAAGTCAGGAGCACCGTGACACACAGGTCTAAGTTGTGCCACAACATGAAATTTTAGGTTTTGAGGATACCAAAGAGTGAACTCGCTATGGCAAGTGTTAGGTGGCAGGCTTGGAGAGTTTTAGAAGGCTCTCTCATGGCAGCGCCATATAGGCTCGCCGTGGTGAGACACAAGAATCCTTGAATAGTGATATCTAAAGGGTAATTTCACTGAGGCCAAGAAGCTTTAGTCATGATGTGGATTGTGTATCTTTGGTTTTAAGTCCCAATAACCACTTAAGTTGCAACATAAGCATACTAAGCCATGATGTAAGTTTACAAACTTGGTTTTTCAGTTTCAGTAACCAACTTAATTGCAGCGGGGAAGGTCTGAGTTGTAGACTAAGTCTCCAAACTCTTATTTTTCCTTAGAAACCTTGGATTTCACTATGGTAATGTTATGTAATGACTTGGGAACAATTATAAGAGGGTTTTATGGATAGAGAATTAATGATAAAATGAATTAAAAGCTTGATTTAGCAACCTAAGCTTCTTGTAGGCTTAAATCACTTCATTTGCTTGATTTATTATTCCCAATGATAATGAGGTTCAAATTTCCTCACTAATTTACCTAAATAGCTATTGTACTAACATTAAACCTTGATTTATGATCATTAATTATACAAATACACTTAATCATTATAATTTAGAATTAATGCTGTTACATTTGGTATTACAACAATGGTTTAAGAAATTAAGTTAGAATTTAAACCATATGGTTTGAAAAAACTTGGCAATTATGATGCATGCATGCTAGGAATAGGAATCTTATAGTTTGGTAATGTCATTCATATCTATATATACATGCCATGGATGAAGTTGTACCTGAAATTGCTTAGAGATAGTAGTTCATGGGAAGGTTTCTTATTGTGCTAATGCCATTACAGGATACAATGGCTGCATAATGTGAGATTGCTAAAATGTTGAGGGAAGTGCAAGAGGCCATGGATGCAATGGTCAATTGAATGAGAGAGCAAGCTGAGGCCTACAAGGCTACGGTAAGGGCAATGACTAACCAGCTTCAAAAGCAAGTTGAGGCTCATGCAGCTACTGCTCAAGTGCTACAGCAACTGTATAAGACTATAAATAAGCAGAATTAGGAAGTACCAGCTGAAAATTGAGTTGATGCTGGTTAGAACCTTGGTGCGAGGCATCAAGAGGAGAATGATGATATCTCAATTGTATTGGCCAAGGTTAAGAAGGTTAATCCTCCATTGTTTTTGAGGGAGTTGGATACTAAAAAGGCTGAGAGATGGCGAATACAACTAAAGAAGATTTTGGAAGTGATGACTTGCACCACTAGGTAAAAGGAAAAGTTGGCCATCTATAAGCTAAAGGGTGAGGCAAAGCATTGATGGCAGAATGCCTCTAGATTGCTGACATCAAGGGGGATACTCTTGACTTGGGAGAGTTTCCAAACTGCCTTTGAGGGTAAATACTTCTCACCATTAGTGAAGGTTGACAAAGAAGCAGAGTTCAACTTCCTTAAGCAAGGAGAAATGAATGTAGACCAGTATGCAGCAAAGTTTATTCAACTGTCCAATTTCTCCTCATATCTAAAATGATTTAATGATGAACTGTGAAAGGCTAACAAGTTCAAAAGAGGCCTTAAACCAGAATTGATGGACAAAATTGCACCCCTCTAGATTCAAAACTTAAATGAGTTAGTGAAGAGATATAGGGTGACTGAAAGGGCCTTGATTGAGAGTGAGGCCAAAAGGAAGAAATCAGTGGAAGGTAAATGTGACTAGGGGATAAAGCCCTTTAAGGGTGGAAACAAAAAGGTAACTAGTAGTTGTAGTGGCTCCTGGGGTAAGAGGCCACCCCCAAGAGGTGTTCCTCAAAGGAAGAACATGGGATCCCCAAAGAGCTCAGTAAGTGTCCCATCAATTTATAGCAAATGTAAAAAGAATTATAGGAATGGACCTTGCCTCGTGTACTATAATTGTGAGAAGCCCAGACACTATACACAAACTTGCATGGTGTTTAGAGAGTCGACCTTATTTGTCAAACCACCTACACAAGGACGGGTGTTTGCACTTATATAGTTAGATGCTAGTAGGTCCCTTAGTCTAATCCAAGGTACTATTCTTGTCTATAATCATATTGTAGATGTATTGTTTGATTTGGGTGCAACCCACTCATTCATTTTGTATAACTGTGTTAAACATCTAGATCTTAAAATTAGCCAGTTGCCATTTGAGTTATCTGTATCTACCTCTACTGGATATTCAATGATTACATCTGATGTGTGCCTAAATTATGTTGTACAATTGGATAGCTGTTGTACTACCCTTGACCTGATTTGCATCCCTTTGCATGACTTTGATGTGATCATTAGTATAGATTAATTGTCAACTAATAATTTGATACTTAATTGCAATTATAAGACTATTTCCTTACCTACTAATATACTTAAAATTTATCTTATGAATGAGCTTGCTTGTGTGTCTGTTATCCAAGTTGAGAGGTACCTTAGGGGTGGTTGCCAAAGGTTTCTAGTATTCTTTTTATTGCATGTTGAGGTTGACAATGGGTTAGAAGATATACTTATAATTAGAGAATTGCTAAAAGTTTTCCCTAAAAAGATTAGTGGTTTACCCCTAAAGAGAGAATTAGAGTTTTCTATTGACACGGTTCTTGGTACAGGATCAATTTTCAAGGCTCCATATAGAAGGGCACCTACTAAACTGGTTAAGTTAAAGAGTCAAATAGCAGAGTTATTAGAAAAAGGATACATTAAGCCTAGAGTGTGTCCATGGAGAGCACCAGTGTTGTTTGTCAAGAAAAAGGATGGTAGCCTTAGATTTTGTATTGATTATAGGCAATTGAACCAAGTGACCATCAAGAACAAATACCCATTGCATAGGATTGATGACTTACTTGACCAATTAGCTAGAGTATCAGTCTTTTCAAAGATTAATCTCAAATATGGATACCATCAACTTAGGATCAAGGCTGAAGATGTACCTAAAACAGCCTTTAGGACTTAATACGACCATTATAAGTTCCTAATCATGCCTTTTTGTTAATCAATACCCCTACTATTTTCATGGATTACATGAGTAGGACTTTTAGGCTTTACCTTGACTAATTTATGATAGTGTTCATTGATGACAAACTTGTGTATTCTAAGAGTAGTGAAGAACATGAAGATAATCTTAAGATAGTTTTTCAAACCTTGAAGGAGTATCAATTGCATGCTAAATTGAGTAAATGTGAATTTTTGTTACAAGAAGTGAAATTCCTAGGTCATGTGATATCGGAACAAGGGCAGAAGACCCAAAATAGTGGCCAAGATCCATAGTTTCCTAGGTCTAGTTGACTACTATAGGAGCTTCATAAAAGGATTTTCTCAATTAGCTATGCCTTTGACTAAGTTGACTAGGAAATACTAACAATTTGTGTAGGATACCAAGTGTGAGAATGCTTTTTAGGAACTTAAGGATAGGTTAACCACCGCACTTATGTTAGTGATACATAACCCTAAGGAAACTTTTACAATTTATAGTGATGCTTCTAAGAAGGGTTTAAGTTGTGTTTTGATGCAACAAGGTAGGGTGATAGCCTATGCTTCTAGGCAACTTAGACCTTATGAGGAGCATTATCCCACCTATGATCTAGAGCTAGTGGCTATTATTTTTGCCCTTAAGATTTGGAGGCACTATCTCAATGGTGCCCAATTTAACATGTATAGTGACCATAAGAGTTTAAAGTATTTGTTTGACCAAAAGGAGTTGAACATGAGACAAAAAAGGTCGATAGAGTTTCTTAAAGATTATGACTTATCCTTAAAGTATCATCTAGGAAAGGCAAATGTTGTCAGCAATGCCTTGAGTAGGAAATCTATTCTTATGGCAATAATGATGCTTAGGGATAAAAGACTAATTAAAGAGTTAGGAGATTTGACTTTGCCCATTTCAGTACATCCTAGTAGCCTACTTTTGGGGGAATTAAAGTTAGAAAATGACTTTAGGAAGAGAATTAGAAAGGCCCAGGAGTTAGATGAACATTTGGAAAAGATTAGGAAACAACTAAGGAATGGAGAGGTCAAAGACTTTGACTTATCAGAGGATGATTTGGTGAGGTACCAGGATATAGTGTGCATACCCAAGGATGAAGAGTTGAGAAACATAGTATTATCTGAAGCTCATAAGAGTAGCTACACTATCCATCCAGGCACCACTAAGATGTATAGGGACCTTAGAGTTTTTGGTGGCTTGGAATGAATTTGGACATAGTGGAGTTTATTGCCAGATGTCTAGTTTATCAAAAGGTTAAGATTGGACCCCAAAAACCCACGAGATTGTTACACCTTTTAGAGATTCCATAATGGAAATTGGATAGTATATCTATGGATTTTGTAATGGGTTTGCCTAGAACATCTTTGGGTTATAATGCCATTTGGGTGATTATGGATAGACTAACTGTAACACCTTATATTTCTAGCTCATCTCATGCCTTTTAATAACTCAAGTTCGTGAATCATGTGAGTTACCAATGAAAAAGGCAATAAAATAATGAATAATTTCACATTGCGTCATGTATAAAAATTTCATTCTATGTCACGTTGATTGTGTGAGGTCATACAACACATTCTCATATTTATTTACATGAATAAAACTTATTTGAATCATAAAATGTGGCCTACAACTCATGGAACTCAAAGGGAAGCTTAAAATATGCATATTAAATTTCAGCCAGAATTTACCCCTTTTCTATCCAAACTTTGGAAAATCATAATTAATTCTAGAAAAATCAAATCATGCATTCTTGGCTATTCTAGAAAGAAATGGAAGTCTACTTCATAATAAAAATATGTCCAGACCATAACATCCATCACAAAGAACGTTTGACATCCGAAAAGGTCTAGAGGTCAAATTGCCCACCGGTGCTGTCACAGATTTTTACAGCAAACTTCAAAAATATCCAGTTAATTCCAAAAAAATTCAATCCTTGAAAATAATACCAATCTAGAAAGCTGTGGATGTTAGTTAGAGGAAAAAATAACTTCAAACTAGCTCACGTAGCCCAAACCTCAGAATTTAATAGAACAGTAACTGAGGGCGGACAAAATTCTTGATACTAGATAGATTCTTTAAAAAATCATATCTCCCTCTCTAGACCTCTAAATGAGGTGCTTCTACTAGTACAAGTCACTGTGAATATCTAGTTTCTCTGTATAAAATTTCATGGCAATTGGACATCATTTGAGCCCTGTGTGACAGATTACATTTTCGGACCAAATAAATAGTGTAATAGACCAAAATTAGAAAAATTACCAACTTTGGAAATTTGTCAAATATTTTGTAGACCTCCAAAAATTTTGTTCTTTAGCTTTCCAAAAATCTCTCAACAAGCTCTAATTTCATGCCAAATCTTAGATCAAGAAAAGCTCATTTGGCTAAAAAGTGACTTAGGGTTTTATTATGGTCAATTTTGGCCTGTACCAAAGTAACCAAATGGCTTTCCCTAGGGTTTGGTACCTTTTGGGCAAGTCTAAAAGCATGATTAAGACTTTTGTAAGCTTCCCAAATGGTCACAAACTCCATGCATCTGATTTTGGCCATTTCATCCACGCATATGCACATTTCCACAAAGCCATTCATGAAGTTGCATTTCCATAATATACTCAATTTACATTCATTCATTCACATAACACATTCTTTCATTTCTACATCATATAATATCATAATTACATATGTCCCAAGGGTTATAGACCATTTACAACAATAATATACATCGTTAAGCATCATTATGGCTTAAAAGGGCAAAAGCTAGGCATATTGGTGTCAAGCTCTCTTTTTCAAGGTGGTTGGCTTCTATTACCTTGTCCACTTAGTCCACCTAGCATATTAGATCATTGGAGAGGAGGGGATGAGATTCATAGAATCCCAATAGCTCATCTCCCATTCAATCACACATAACATATACAAAGCAAGTTTTGAAAATGCATGCATGGATATAATGGGAGTCATGAACATTCAAGAAGCAAGCTTGGCATGTGAAATAGTCATACAAGATATTCAAGAGCTTACCAAGTGGATGGATTGGCCTCACCCTTTTCCTCATGAATTTTGGACTTGCCTCACCCATTCTTTAAGAGATTCTTGGACTCAACTATGCACTTGGGAGCCCACTTTGCTTTTGGGAGACTCTTTACTTTGTCTCAACTAATCTTAAGGGTTCTTGGCTCATTCTTACCATAGTTAAGAGTTCTTGGCCTCTCCACACTCAAACAAACTTATACAAACATCATAGCATCATTTAAAAATATAATATATCATCATGAAATTATGGCATATAAAATCATGCTAGTATACTTTTCATAGCTTGAAAATACACATACACATTCTAAGACAAGCTAAACACGCATCCATGCATGAGAGAAGGTGGAGTGAGCTACCTTGCACACAATCACACACTTTCCCTTTTGAAATTCCCTCCCTTGCTTCGGCCACACACACAAATTTGTGGAGATGCTTTCTTTTAGCCTAGACACAATTTATGGAAGTGAATTAGATTCATGAAATATTTTCTAAGGTTACACAACTTACTTAGACACTAGGTTGTTCTATAAACTCTATTATGGTCCATAAATGCACCTAATGAAGCAACGCCTCTCAAATAAACTTTAGGCTCCATTCTTTCCTTTTAAATATGATTCTTGACTCCTTTTAAGCCTCTTGGAGTCATCACACAATTAAAACAAAGAGCCTACAACATGTTACTTCTTTAGGTCATAATATGGAACCTAGAACACTAATTCACTTTCTATGTGTTCTAAATTTTTTCTAAGGCCTCCCCTCATATTCATTCATCATATATGACTTAAGAATGGCCTCAGAAAAATTTAAAACTCTCCCTAGCTACCTTTTCCTTGCTTGACCGAGACAGAGAGCTTTTATGGGTTCGATAGAGGTTTCTTTGTTTTCTCAAGGGAAGAAGCATATGGGGAGCCTCTTAGGGATCTTAGGAGTTCATTTAAACTCTTATTTAGGCCTAGGAATCATCATACAAAATCATATTTTGCAAGGTGCATACAAAACCCTAGAATTTACATCTTGAAATCTAATGGTTTTTTATTAATTCTCTTTTCATATTTTTAATCTCCACACCCTTTTTCCTTAGATTCATACTTGGTTCTATCTAAAAATTATCTCCTCCTAGGGTTCCTTATGTGTGTCGAATTGGAGAAGAAGAGGAATCAAGAGTAGCAACCATAGGCAGAGAAATTACCCAGTTTCCTTGCTTTTTCTTACTTGAATATTACTTTCTCCAAACTCCTCTCTTCAAATCCAAAAATTCCTTTGAGTTTCTCTCTTAGATCAGATATATAAAATCCATTTTAATCAAAGGAAACAAAGGAGAATGAAGGAGAGGAGGTGTGGATGAAGAAAAGCATGAAAAACTCCCATGGAAACATACCTTCAAGCTTGAATTCTTCCTTCTTCTTCTTCCTCTCTTGTGTGCCCAAAACCCTAGCTCTCTCCTTTAAAATTAGGCAGAAAATTCTGATTCCAAATAAGGGAAAAAGTGGGGCACCACCTATATATAGGGGCAGGAAAGTGACTTTTTCAAAAATTCTTATTTTGCCATTCGTTCTTTGCATTTTCGTTTCTCCTTTGTTTTAGCTCCTTTTTTAGAACCGTATTTTCCATTATAAAATTCAGGTTCCCAATTTAATAAAATGCCTTTGGAATAACAGAAATTGGAGCTGAAACCTTCCCAAATGAATCTATCAAAGTTCAAGTACACTGACATTGAAAAATGTCCACTGGAGGGGATTTAACTGTCCTGAGGCTTCCCATGGTTATCAGGGCCTCTAAGAACCTTGGAGAACTTAAAAATTTCATTTAAAAAGCCCTCCTGTGTGAATTCCAAAAAATGCTTAAAATTATCAAAATTTGTTTCTTCATTCTAGCTCTATTTTTCCTTCTATTTGAGGTTAGGATTCTCATTTTTAGGAATCTAGAATGTCCCTTAAATTTTTTAGGACCTTAACTAATTTGTTTCAGAGGACTTGCTTTGAAAATACGTCTATTTTTGTCGTTTAATGAAAACCGGACGTTACACTATCGAAGCTGCCTACTTTTTACCTACTGAGCCACTATCCTCTTGATAGATTGGTGCTACTATATGTCTGTAAGATTGTAAAATTACATGGTGTCCCTAATAACATCATGTCAGATAGAGACCCTAAGTTCACATAAAAAATTTGGCGATCTCTACAAAAAGCTTTAGGCACTAGTCTTAATTTTAGCACTACCTATCTTCTTCAGTTAGATGGATAAACTAAGAGAATCATTTAGGCTCTTAAGGATATGTTTAGAGCTAGTGTGCTAGAATTGAAGGGGAACTAGGATGTATATTTGCCTTTAGCCGAGTTTGCTGACGACAATAGCTACCATTCCAATATCCAGAGGGCACCCTTTAAGGCACTTTATAAGAGAAAGTGCAGATCACCTTTGTGTTGGGTAGATCTTGGTGAGAGGAGTCTCTTAGGCCTAGATATTTTAGACTAAACCACTCATCAAATATAACTCATAAGGAAGAAATTGTTAGATGGCCAAAGCAGGTAGAAGAGCTATGCTAATAAAAGGAAGAGACCTTTAGAATTTAAGGCAGGAGACCATGTGTTCCTTAAGGTTACTTTGGTGATAGGTGACAATTATGTCATGCAATCTCAAATAAAACTAGGTAGCAAAATAAATTTTATAGCTAATGGTGCAACCTAGGTCATTTCCTAAAGAGTCTTTGTGCCTTAATTTGTTGTGAAAGAGTATTCCAAGTATTACTAATTGGAACTTATTTAGGGGGGTTTTGAAATGCTAGAATTTCATTGAACTAAATTTTAAATGACAAGAATAAAAACTTAAGACTAAAATGAAGTGAACAATTAAGAAAATGTGGTAGCTAGCCTTTAGATGGACTCCCTAGAATTCAATTATTCTTGCTCCCTTTTTAGTGTACCATATTTGGATTTAATTTTTAGCTCATTAGTGTGTTCTTTATAAAAACTCTTGAATGACCATCCAAGATTCAATTCATCAATTATTCCAGGAATTTACAACCATAAGAAACCCTAAAAAATTAATTAATTGAATTAAGAACAAGAACACACTATAACCACCCCTAATTGATCAATAAAATCTATTGCACAATCCACTTAAAATGCTAATTAACCAATTAGATTAATGAATTCCTCAAACAATTAATTGCATAAAAATTTTAGCCATTTAATCCAACAACCATTACATTAATTGGCATATAATCAAGAGGAAATTAAAAGTAATTTGCACAGCATTAATTCTGGAATTTTCACAAACATGTAATGATCACAATTAAAATTTCAAAGATCAAATTATACTCAATCCACAAATCAAACCAATCAAATAATTTCCAGCAATTAAATTCCTAAATTAATAAACTAGACCTAGTCAAATTAATAAAATAATTAATGCTAGAATTTAAAGAGTAAGCAAAGAAATCTTTATCCAATTTGGTAAAGAAATGTGGAGCTCAAATCTGCATCTGGGAGTCTTCAATCTTCAGCTAGCCACCAAGGATAATTCAAGCTACCATGGAGAATTTAAATGGAAGAGAATTGATGGAATGAGTAGTAGCCATGGAGAAACCGATAAGAAATTCTCCTTCCTTCCCTTATGGACCTCTAGCATTTTTTTTACGTTGTGTTATGTCTATTATTCCAGCTCGCTTCTTTTTTCACATTTTTCTCCCACTTCTAGCTTGCCTTTTTTTCTTTGCACACTATATGCATTTCCTGTCACTTACTCTCCAATCCTCCTCATGTGTTCCCCACGTTTTCATTTAATCTTAAATGTTTTACTATGTGTGCAAGACTCCTTTGACTCTCACATCAGCCTTCTCTAAACTCCAGCTCCTAGCTCATTCAGCTTGTAATGATTCCCATGTCAGCCTGTAGCTTCCTTCTTCTCACTGACGTTCTTCATGCTCCATCCAGCAAGTAGCAAACACATGAGTTCTTCTTAGCTCTTCCACATTAAAACCAAGCTCTTTAACTCCACAACAACTTGTGGCACTTTCTTTTTTTTGCTCCTCCACACTTTCAACCCATGACCTCTTTATGTGGAGCTGTTTCTACTCTATTTTAGCTTAAATGTGTGGTTTCTTCGGATGAGGTATGGGGAATGGAGTGTGTAGCCTTGATGGGTCTCTCAATGGATCAATGTTTTTTATGCATGGTTCTATTCAATGTGTACTGCATCAGCTTCTCACGTGCTCAGCCTCCATCACATTCTACCCACGTTTAAGCTATAGCCTATATCTAATGCAACTTGTAGCTCTTTCCTTTCATTTTGCAGCTTTCCCATATAGCTTCTACGTAAAACCCACGGCTTGTACTACTTCTTCCTCTATTTTAGCTACACCTTTGTTCACCTTAGCTATCATTCCACGTAACTTCTTCCTATTCTCCAGCTCTCTCTGTTAGCTCAACTTTTCTTCCTACTTAAGCCTTTAGCTGCTTCTTCCTCATTCGCCTAAGCCTACCAAGTATGTTGCCCATTTAAGCTCCAACTCTTTGCTTCAATCACCTCAAATGCTTTGTATAGCTTCTTCTTCCAGCCATGCACGTGATTCTTCCATGTGCTTTCTTATCATCTATTTCAGCCACCCAAACTCGAGACCTCACTTCCATATAAACGTCTTCTCTGAAGCTTCAAACAGTACCATGCTTATGTAGTTCATAGCTTTCCTTAATCATTCCCTAGCCTGTTATTAGTTCATGTTGCTTCTTCTTTACCTCTCAAGCAAGAAATCTAGCTTCTTCCAGCTCTCTGTTCTAGCTCGTGGCTTCTCTTCACGCATTTAACTCACTTTAGCTCACAAGTTTCTTCTCGAATCACAAAAGCTCACCATATGCTTTGTTTTGCTCTTTTCTTCTTCATTTTCTTGCTCTGTTCTAGTGGGTGGAAGTGTAGTGGCTGGTTATAGGAGATTGAGTGTGAGTGTATATGGTGAGGTGCCACATGAGAATGGAGGAAGAGTGGATGCACTAAGGATGAAGTGGCCCATGGCATTTTTCTTCTCCAATTACTCTTCCATATTTTTTCCAACATTGAGATTTAATTTGCTTAAAGTTTGCACAAAAACAATGGAGACAATTAAGTAGGAACAATCTTACAAAATGCTTTAAGCAAATTTATGCAATAAAACCAATAATTTTGCAATTTAATTCCTAAAATATAGAAATGGTCAATAAACTCAATTATCCTCCAATTGAAGTCCTTTAAGCCAAAATTTATAATCAAAATGCCAATTAGAAGAGGAAAAATATATGAAAATTAGCAATTATTAATAGGCATAGGTCGGTTCATAAAGTCAAGAAAGCTTAGTCGTTGTTACCTTGGTCAGTTTCAAATCCTTGAGCAGATAGGACCCATAGCCTATAGAGTGGCTTTACCCTCAAATTTGGCCCAATTACATGATGTGTTCCATGTATTGAGTTGAAAAAGTTTCACTTAGACCCTTCACATGTCATTTAGCATAAAAATGTACATCTACGAGGTAACTTATATGGTTGAGCCAAAAAGGATAATGGACATGAAAGTCAAACAACTGCGTAATAAGGACATCCTCTTGGTAAAAGTGGTATGGAAGGGACTTACTCTAGATGAAGTTGTGACACCTTAACCTCTAGCTCATACCCAAGGTGCCCTCTAGCCCATATGGCAATGCGGAACTCATAAGGGAGACACTTTCTCTACCTTATGCTTACTCTTTGTATGACACTATGTGTGGGTAGAGCTCCACTTTGAAGTAATATGGACCGGTTGAGCTCTCTCTATGCTCCCTCATGCTCAATTACACTATTGAGACTT
The DNA here is from genome assembly GCA_026724425.1 of Erythrophleum ivorense. Classification (NCBI taxonomy): domain Eukaryota; kingdom Viridiplantae; phylum Streptophyta; class Magnoliopsida; order Fabales; family Fabaceae; genus Erythrophleum; species Erythrophleum ivorense. The sequence continues at coordinate 53,757 of JAIUCV010000871.1, forward strand.
ATTTCAATCCCAACTATATGCTTCAACCTTATGGAAAGCAAAAAGGGATTGGAGACATGCATTTTCGCTATGGGCAGATTTTGCTTCTTTTCTGGGCTAACTTTGGAAATTCATAACTAAATGCAGAAAAATCGTATCTACATGATCTTGGTCATTCTAGAAATCTTGAGACATCTATGTCATGTTAAAAATACTTAGAAGTCTCAATCTCTCACTCATTCTGCGTTTGACATCGAAATAGTTCACTGGTCAGAGGGGACTTCTTTACTGTCACAGTTTACTGATATGGACTTTGAAAATGTCTAACTAATTCCACAAAAATCCAATGCTCATAAACTCTATCTCTATGGAAAGATGTGGACGTTAGCTAGAGGAGAAAATATCTCCAGATCAGTTCACCTAGCCAATTTCCCAGAAACCGATGAAACAGTACCTCGGGTCTGGTTGGGTGTCTGATTCTGGGCAGGAACTTCGAAATTGCATAACTTCCTCTCTGGTCCTCTAAATGAGGTGGTTTTAGTTCCTACAAGTCACTGTGACCATCTAGTTTCTGTGTATAAAATTTCGTAGCCATTGGACTACGTTTGCCCCTCGGATGACATGATTTCTAAACTGACCAAATGAACAGTGATTTTCTGAAATCCGAATTTCTGATGTCAACTTTGATAAATCATATAAAATGCTATAGACCTCTAAATGACATGAACTCTAACTTCCCAGGAAGCTCTAAACATACTCTAACTACGTGTCAAATTTCATGACTATAAGAGGTCATATGGCTATTCTATGACATCATGTGCAAAATGGCCCTTTCTTGGCCAAAAGTGTGGCTTATGGGGTCCAATCTTAAGTTTTCTACTTCTATGACTACTTGAACACATGAGAAAGCATCTATAGGAGCTATCAATCATGTTTCAAGTGTCTAATAACTTAGATTGGGGAAACTCACTACCCCATGCCCACTTATACACCCTTATGCTAGGCTATCATGGATCATTTCTCATTCAACATGCCCTTTCATTCATCATAAATCTCATTCTCATACATTCATCATTAATACATACATTGTCTTACAACATTTGTACATGCTACATCATATACATCATTTACATCTCATGTACAATTCTCATATACAATGTACTACAAAACTTTGCACTTTTCTTCATCTCTATCCCTAGCCTCATGCTTGGTGGTGGTTGCTCCCATCCCTTATCTCACTTGGGCCACCTGGCATGGTTGGATGGTGGAGAGGGAGGGTGAGATTCGGAGAATCTCGGTAGTTCAACTCTCATTCAAACATACATATATCGCATGCAACAAGTCTCATTATGTATGTATGGCATGTTAGCATATAAACCATGATAAAAAACATTTAAAACATGTGAAATGCCCATGGATAACATTCAAAAGCTCGCTGAGTACTTGGATCGGCCTCACCCCTTCCCTTAAGGCTTTTGGATTTGCCTTCCCATACTTTTAGAGGTACTTAGACTCACCCTTACTCTTTGGGAGTCAACCTCACTTTTGGGAGACATGGCTCAACCAACTTAGGGCTTCGGCTCATCCTCACCTTGGCTATAGGGTTATTGGCTTTTCCATTTCCTCAAGCAAACCAATCAAGCATTTAAAACATCATCTCAATCATATCACATAATCATGCTAACACACTTCTCATAGCTCATATCATTCATACACACAAGCAAGACAATGTAAACACACAATTATGCATGAGAGAAAGTGGAGAGAACTACCTTTGTTGGCTATTTACTACTTGCTCTGTCAATGGTCTCCTCCCTTGTTGGTTTCACAACAACTTCTAGATGGGAGAGTTTCTCTTGAGCCTAACCACACAAAAGCATGGAATCAATACTTCAATACTCAATTCTTAAGCTAGGGGTCACTTCTAATCAGCTCTACTGAGCTTCTCACTCTAGGTCTTTTCCTCTCACTAGGGTCCATGAGCTATCCCTCTCTTTTCTCAACTCTTAAGAAGAGAAAGCAAGGAAGAGAAGGCTACATGACTTCTAACCTCCCTTAAGAGTGGTGTTCCACTCTCCCTCCTCTGAACCAAGCTCAAAACATGACTACTTTAACTCTTAAAACCGTGGGAAGAGAGGATAAGGGGAGAAGAGTAACATACTAAGAGAAAAGCCATGGAATTCCTTACCTTTCTTGTTCTTCCTTCCTCTCCTAAGCTTCTCTCTCTCTCCTCCGCCCTTTTCTCTCTCTTAAAGTGAGCTTAAGTCGGTTACAGAGTGAAAGAATGAGTTGGGATGGTTTAAAAAGTCAAATTCTCTATTTTCACGCTTTTCTGGACCGCTCTCGCTATAGCGAGTTAGTGACCTCGCTACGGCGAGCTCGTGTCTGTTCCAGACTTCTGCCTTCGCTCTGACGTTGCTACAGCGAGATCGTGTCTATTCTCGACCTTCGCTATGGCGTCGTTATGGCGAGATCGTGTCTGTTCCAGACCTCTGCCTTCGCTATAGCGTCGCTACGGCGAGCAACTCCCTGGTCTCTATATGGAATGCCACACTCGCTATAGCTAGGAACATATTCGCTACGGTGAAGAGGCATTCTCGCTATGGCGATTCCATATCTCGCTATGGCGAGAAGACTTAGAAAATTCTCAGCTCTTCGAAAATTTTTCAGCTTCTCTTTTCCCTTTCCTTTTTTCTCTTTTCTTCTCTCATGTCTTTTTCTGGGTTGTTACAGAAGTAACTTAGGAGATAGAGGAAATTATGAGGAAGGACTATCTAGCGTTATTTGACTAACGTATGTCTAATTTTGAGGACAAAATTCTTAAAAGAAGAGGAGAATATAACACCCCAAAATTTATATAGAGTGATTATAGGCAATTAAAGAATTATTATGAGGATAATTAGGCAAATCATGGGGAATGAAAATTTTGGAGAAATGAATTATTAATGTGGATTTAGGGTTCAATTGGGATAGAAATTCTATTTAGGCTATAAATAATTTAGATAATTAATTTAGGCCTTATAATTAAATTAATTATGCCTTGAGCCAAATATAGAAGCCTATTCTTAGTATAGGAAGGTCCAATTCCACTTCTTAGAGGCCCAATCATAATTTTGTGCTAACCCAATCCAAATAAACTCTTCTAGCTAGCCCAATATGTCAAATTCTGAGGCCATTTAGATCTTGGGCCCTTAGTGTTGGGATTCTTGGGATACGCATAGTGGAAAATTAAAATAAAATGAATTTGAATTCCTCCCATGAATCTGTTAATGTTGTTTAAACAAAGTAAAGTTACAGAATTTTAACTTTGTTGCGTGATTCCTAAAGCTCTTTTCTATTGTCGGATCTCTGGAACTGACGCTTTAAACCAATTCCCTCTATCAGTATCCACATGAATGATCAATGTAACTCAAACGGCGTGCTAATGCCACTGAAGACGAAAGTCTGTACATGTATAAATAAAAGACATTCTTTGCTTTCTCTCTCTAAGTGTCTGTAAGCTTTCTCTCTTTAAGCGTCTGTATACTTTCTCACTCTAAGGTGGGAGGCAGCTCTTTCAAAAAAATCATCATCCTCTTAGAAAACCTAGCCTCTTTATTTATAGAGGTGTTATATTAGGGTTTTAGAATAAATATGATTAATTTAAATATATTATTTAAATTAATCCAAATCATAATTAAATAGATTAGTTTAGATTTAAATCTATTTTATAAAATAAATTTAAACTAACTATTTAATCTAAATATAAAACCAAATTTAGATTTAATTTATCACATAAGTTAAATTCAAATTATCACATTAGTTTAAATTTAAATCTATCATATAGAATCAAATTTAAAACTAACTCATTTAAATTAATTAGATGATATATATATTTCAAAATATACAATATATCAAATATATATCTCAAATTTTATAAATATATATCAAATATATTTATAAAATTTATCCATCCTATATTGAATATTACATTCATTAAATCTAGACACATTTTTTAAGTTTAATGAATCTGGACATTTTAGCTCAAGTTAGTTCATTCTTGTGTGCAACCCTATAGGCTCATATGACGTTGGCAGTATGCCAATAATGCTATTCTACTTAAAAGTCACAAGTGGCCTTTAGCAAGACATTGTGACTACCCAAATCATATGAAGATTGATGATCCAATGCAACCTATCAGACAACCCTATCACAACCCTTTCATCACACGATATCTGGGTCAAGTATGAGACATGGAAATGTCATCCTCATTTTACTTGACTGTCACTTTCTTGATCTTTGAGCAAGCTGACAAAATAAATGGAAAACTCTTCCATCCAAGTATGGCCATGCATTTCTCAGTCTTACTTATCGAGTGGTCCAGAGACATCTCTCTACTAATAAGAGGGACAAATTTCATCTTGACCACTTATCTTCCTCTACATGAATTCCACTATACCTAATCATAGCCTTTATGATCACTGGTTAAAGGTGACTTTTGACTATGTCAAAGCACAGTATTCCTCATGTAGGAATCTATGGTGATCTCAGGTCTGAGAGTTCAGTGATATGGCTATATATGAGATACACTTATGACTTAATCCATGTAGTTATCTCATGACTTGTCAATCTAGTACCCTGTTTCCTAATAAGTGCCTATGATTTTGATTCGTATCTTCATACATGATTAACACATAATCATTAATCAAAATCATATTAGCTTTAGTTTATCATCATTTCCATAAAGGTGATCGACTAGGGATATTTAGGATAATCAATATGATTTATCCAAGGATATTATTATTATGGTAAGCATGTTAATAATATAATAAATGTAATAAAAGAGAAACTCCTTTTTCTTAATCACATATAATGTTCATTGATTGGCCTATGGCACAATCTCCAACACTTGGGTCAGCCTAAACCTATCTTAAACCCTAACTTAGTCAGCCCCCATTCCCCATCCTATAGAATATTTCATTTCCAACCTAAAGGAAGCTCATTTTCGCACCTTGGAGGAGAGGCTAGGGTTAACAGCATATTTCCACCCTTTCTCCCTTCTAGAGTAAGATTCAGTCAAGGTAACCTATATAGAACTTAACCCTCTCTTCTTTCTCTTCAATTTGGCCTAATTAATTTTTCATTTGTGGTATTTTCACTTTACCACCCTTTCTCCCTTCTAGAGTAAGATTCAGTCAGGGTAACCTATATAAAACTTAACCCTCTCTTCTTTCTCTTTAATTTGTCTCGATTAATTTTTCATTTGGAGTATTTTCACTTTAAATTCAAATCTAAAATTTGTTTTTGGTGCCTTCATGGTGGATTTTCAAAGGTTAAGGATAGGAGGGTTGTTAGGTAAGTAACTTCTCCACATTTTGATGTGTTTTCTATTGGTTTGAGACCCCAAGGCTGACTTCTATTATAGGCTATAATTGTATACAAAATTACCCAGAAATTGAAGAGAAATCTTAAAGTTTTTGGTGTGTGAAGACTTATATCCAAATTTGAATTTCATTGGAGTTTAGGTAAGTACCTCTTAATGTTTAAGATGCTAGGAATGTTAGGTGACTAATTTATGCTAAAGTTAGTATCTAAAATATGCTTTGATTTCATCTAGGACCTTTAGGTATGTGGAAACTTGTATTGACTTCAAAACCATATGCAATTAAGTGAGGTAATTAGGGTTTAATTTAATTCCTTCCATATATGCTTTGTTAATCTGATAATTGTTGTATGATTTATGATTTTGAATGCTCAATGATTGGTTGGCTACTTGATTGTTGTAATTGGACCTTGTGTGTGTCTATGGTAGAGCTATGGTGTGGTACCACCCACGCACCATGCTTTAATCGGGCACCAGTTTGTAATTAAACCCCTGAATGCACTAAGCCTAGGTTATGCTTATTAGGGAGGTGGTGTCATGGATTAGCCTTTCCCTATGTTATTGGCTTTTAACTTGTTATATGTGATTACTAGTATAAGATAATAGTCATTAGTAGTTCAACTATTTCATTCGCTGATATGACGGATGTTTCTAATTTTTATTTGATTAATATGCACATATGTTGATTAATTTGGTACATATAAATGGAATTGCCCCTTGGTTACTGAGATTCACATCTCACCCCATTTTATAAGCTAAGAATTTTAAGTAAAGGCTCCTCAAGTAAGGATAAAAGAAAGTCATGAGCTGAGGTCATGTGTGGGAAACTCTGCACTTGGGCTAATTTGATATAGAGTGATACTAACTTTGTGGTTCATTTTATATAGAATCATCATGTATTCATATTACTAAGTGTAGGTATTTTTATATTTTATAATCAAGGATGTAACTAATAGGAGAATAAACCTTATCGTAGTGGAATATAATGTAGGTACTCAATTATAATTTGACATGGAACCTTGCTAACATGGAATTATGGATCATTATTTGAGAGTATATTTATGTATCACCATGAATGATGATCTTGGATTAGTATTGTATGGAACCTCCATTGAAATACACATTTTGAATGATGTTATTAGTAATTTTTGCACTCTTTGTTGTTAATATTCATATGTTGTTGATGTGTGGTGAATAGATAGGTTGAAATTAGCACTTGAGTCCTTAAGTGGTTATGATAAGTATGCTAAGTAATTCAGGGAGTTAGATGCTATTAAAACCTTATAACTTAAGGTAGAATGACCTTAGATGTTACTAGAGGGAGAGCTGGATTATATGGGCAAAATTTAAAGAGTTTAAGTGCATAATAGAATTGAGCCGTGACCAAAACTACATAAATTGTGTCTAGGAGCATCCAGAAGCAAGGAGCACTGTGATACATGGGTCTAAGTCATGATGCAACATAAAATTTTAGGCTTCGAGGGTACCAAAGAGTGAACTCACCACAGTGCAAGGGAAGCTTACCATAACAAGCGTTGGGTGGTAGGCTTGGAGAGTTCCAGGAGGCTCACTTACCGTGTCGCCATATATGATTTTCATGGCGAGACATAGGAATTTTTGAATAGTGACATCCAGAGGGTAACTTTCCTATGGCACAAGAAGCTTTAGTCGTGGTGTGGATCATGTATCTTTGGTTTCGAATCCCAGTAGCTGTGACAACCCTAATTTCTAATCATGGTAATTAAGCTTAAACATGTAGTTAATAATCATAAATCAATGTCTAGAACTATTTAAATTAATCAATTTAGGAAAAAGTGAAATTAGAACCTTAATGTTATTAGAGTCATTAACCCAATATCTACAACCATTCATATACTTAAGCAAAACAAATCCCTAATTAAAAGCCTTTGAATCTATTACCCATTAATTTTCAACTCTCAAGAACCCCTTACTAGTGTTTCTAAGTCATCCCTTGATGTTACCATAGGAAAAACCAAGGTTCTAGGTTAATATAAGAGTTTGAAGACTTTCACTATGGCTAAATGCCTTCATGTTGTGGCCATTTGCTCTCTAGTTTACTTCTTACATCTTTACATCGCCATGGCGAATGTTGGAGCCTTGCTATGGTAAGCCTATATGGCACCGCGGTGAAAAAGCCTCTTGGAGCCTACCTCACTCGCGCCCTCACTATTAGTTGCGTCCAATTCCCCTTTTCATCATAGTTAATTTCTCTTTGAAACATAACCAAAATCACCCCTTGACTCTTGCTGCAGTGAATTCAATTTTGCACCACAGTGAATTACTCTTTGTTATCCTCCCTGGGCAACATTGCCACTTTTTGCCATGGCTCAACCCATTTTGGCCATAGCAAAATACCCCCTATACCTAAAACTCCTAGAATTTCATCCCATATACTCTAACTCTCCCTTTAGGAATACTCTAAGCCACTCTCCCTTAATTTGTAAGCCTCTAATGGCATTTATCTACTTGATTTTCCCAGCTAATCTAACATTACCCATTTTTAACATTTAAGTATTGATTCCTACTCATCAATCTATCATATATCAACAAGTACTATGTGATATTAATAAACAACCAAATTCATAAACAACTAACTAAATCATTCAAATAGGAATCCCCATAGGGTGCCATGCATTACCAGTAGAAATCATCATTTAAGTTAATACATGATTACATTTCCAAATAGTAAACCAAATCATTGGATCCATAAGGTTCCATATAAGATGTTGTAAATTCATACATAAGATTGTAGAATGTATAAGGCTTAGGTCCGTAACAGGTACATCATAAGTTATCAGATACAAAACTCCTACACTTGGCAATATGATTACATGATGATGCTATATAAATGAATAACAAAATTAGCATCTATCCTAAGTTAGGTCAATTCAAGTGTAGCTTCCCCACACATGGTTTTAGCCCATGGATGGTCATCCATTTGCTTACCCTTATCCTTACCAGAGGATCCTTCGCCTAAAATAGTTAGCTAATGAAAAAGGGTGAAATGAAAATCTCAGTAACCAAAGGCAAGTTCCATCCATATATTCTAATTTAATTAATATATATGCATGAATTAAAATTAGTATCAAAATTATGTTAGTCATATTAGCAAATGAAATGATTAGGCTACTATGATTACCTTCCCATACTAGTAATCATATTTTCACATGTTAAAGGCCAATAACAACAGGAGAGGCCTGTGCATGGCACCTACTCCCCAATAAGTACAACCAGGGCTCAGTGCATCGAGGGTCTGATCATAATCTAGTGCTCGATCGAAGCACATGCACGGGTGGCAGCCGCACCACAATTCCACTACGGACTCACAAGCTCCAAACACAATACAACAGATAGCTAATCAATTCATTTGACATTTCAAATCTTTCATGTGTAGCAAATATAAAATTATAGCAGATATATGCATGGAATTACATAATCCCCAGTTACCTCACTTGTAGCCAATTTAAGAAGCTAACAGCAATACCAAAATCCTCCTATAATCACAACATCATAAAATTACCACTCTAGGTTAGTCCATTACCATCCTCATTCATCAATTATGGCAACAACCTAATAGTCAAAGAATTAATCCATCAATAATTGCCTAAGGGACACTTACCCAACCATCGAAAGACTCAAACTTTGGATTTTGCCTTCCCTAGACCAGAAACTTCAAAATATCATCCTACATTATGGATATTTTCGCATAGAAATAGAGCCCATATCATAAGTCAGCTAATGGAGTCTCTAATTAGTAGAGAAAGTATCAAACTAAGGAGTTTATACTTACCTAACAATGTCATTAGCCTCAACCATCGAAATTTCACCATGAAAACACTAAATATCAAGTTTCAGATTTTGGGTGCAGTTGAAATGCTTTAAACAAAACATTAATCATGTTAAATTAAAGAGAAAGTGGAGAGGATTATGTTATATAACAATTAACTTGGCTAATTTTAAGCCTAGAAATGAGAAATGGTGAAAATATGTCAAGAACCCTAGCCCCTCTCTAAGACCGTCCAATTTTGCTTTGCCTCTTGTGTTTTTTCAACATAATAGGGAGGAGGTTGAGTGTATTAGGGTTTAGTTAGGTTCAAGTTAGGTCCTAAATAGGTTATGGGTTGATCCAAAGGCCCAAATCTACATGAGTTTAGATTTTATGCTTGTTGGGCTAGATTTCATGAGTTTTGTTGTAGAATTTTGATTGGGTTAGGCCAAGTACCAAGAATCAATCTAATTTAAGTTTGCATAATATGCGTTGGGCCAACTATAAGGGCTCATGTAAATTGGGTCTTGAGCCTTTAGCTCATTAAATTAAATTGGGTCATTGCTAAGTGATCTCTCTTGGTCCAAGTCTCATAATAAGGAGTTGGGTCTACACCTAAACTCATTAGGCCTCCATTATTCTTTACTCATGGCTTATTAAAATTAATTTGGGCCTTGATGAAGTTTTTAACGTAATTAAATCTTTAACCTATATTAATAGTTTATTTCCTTATAAATTCCCCTTCCTATAGCTTACCCAATTACTCTATAATAATTATTCTTAATTAACCCAAATCTATGATTAATACCTTAATTAATTTTGTAGTGTTACATTCTCCTCTCTTTTTAGAAATTTTGTCTTCAAAATTAGACATAACTTACTCAAATAATGTAGGATAATCCTTCCTCATTTCCTCTTCCATCTGCCAAGTTGCTTTATTTGGAGTAAGTCCCTTCCGTGCCAACTTTACCAAGAGGATGTCCTTATTATGCAACCATTTGGCTTTTGAGTCCATAATTCTTTCTGACTCAACCATAAAGGATAAATCATCTTGTAGATGCACACTCTTATGCTCAATGACATATGAAGGGTTAGCGTTATACTTTTTCAGTTGGGACACATAGAACACATCATGCAATCTGGCAAAGTTTGGAGTAAAGCAACACTATAAGCCACAGGTCTTATCCTTTCAAGGATTTGGAAAGGAACAAGATAATAAGGACTGAGCTTTCTTGTCCTAATAGACTATCCTACATCCATCACTAGAGTAGCCTTAAGGAACACATAGTCTCCTACCTTAAATTATAAGGGTCTCCTTCTCTTATCCGCATAACTCTTTTGCCTACCCTAGGTAGCCAACAACTTCTTTATGATGAGTTCTATTTGGCATATGGTTTAGTCTACTATGTTTAGTCCTAAAAGACTCCTCTCACTAAGGTCTACCCAACAGAAGGGTGACATGCACTTTCTCCCGTACAGTGTCTCAAATGGTGCCATCTGAATATTGGAATGATAAATATTATTGTAGGCAAATTTAGCTTTGATACTATAATGGTAACTATTATTGTAGACAAATTTAGCTTGGATACTAGAATTGTAACTATTATTGTAGGCAAATTCAGCTAAGGGCAAGTACACATCCCAGTTCCCCTTCAATTCTAACATACCAGCTCTAAGCATGTCCTTAAGGGTTTGATAGTTCTCTCTATTTGTCCATCTGATTGGGGATGATAGCCAGTGCTAAAATTAAGACTAGTACCTAAAACTTCTTGTAGAGATCGCCAAAATTTTGATATGAACCTTAGGTCTCTATCCAACACAATGTTGTTAGGGATACCATATAATCTCACAATCTCACAAACATACAATTGGGCTAATCTATCTAGAGGATAAATGTCTCTAATGGGTAAAAAGTAGGCATACCATATAACTCGAGGATGTTTTAGGCCAACACATCACAAAATCCATGGATATGCTATCCTATTTCCATTTTGGAATCTCTAAATAGTGTAACAAACCTGTGGGTCTTTGGTGTTCAATCCTAACCTTCTGACAAACTAGACATCTAGTAACAAACTCTACTATGTCCTACTTCATCTCAGGCTACCAAAAACTCTTTTTAAGATCCCTATACATCTTAGTGGTACCCGGATAAATGGTGTACCTACTCCTATGAGCTTCTGATAACACTATATTCCTCAACTCTTCATCCTTGGGTATACACACTCTACCCTGGTACCTCACCAAACCATCTTCTGATACGTCAAAATCTTTGACCTCACCACTCCCGAATTGCTCTTTAATTCTTCCCTAGTATTCATTTAGCTGTTAGGCCTCTTTAATCCTCTTCCTAAGGTCATTTTATATCCTCAATTCTCCCAAAAGACGGCTACTAGAATATACTAAAATGGATAAGTTTAAATCTCTTAATTCCTTAATCAACTTATGCTCCTTACGCATCATCATTGCCATATGAATAGATTTCCTACTCAAGGCATCGGCAACCACATTCGCCTTCCTTAGATGATACTTTAAGGAGAAATCATAGTCTTTAAGGAATTCCATCCACTTTCTTTGCCTCATGTTCAATTCCTTCTGGTCAAACAGATACTTCAAACTCTTGTGGTCACTATATATCTCAAATTATGCACCACAGAGATAGTGCCTCCAAATCTTAAGGGCAAAAACTATAGCCACTAGCTCTGGGTCATAGGTGGGGTAATTTTCCTCATGAGGTCTAAGTTGCCTAGAAGCATAGGCTATCACCCTACCTTGTTGCATTAAAACACACTCTAATCCCTTCTTAGAAGCATCACTATAGATTGTGAATGCCTTTTTAGGGTTGGGTATTACTAATACAGGTGTAATGGTAAACTTATCCTTAAGCTCCTGAAAGGCATTCTCACACTTGGCATCCCACGCAAATGGTTGGTCCTTCCTAGTCAATTTAGTTAAAGGCATGGCTAACTGAGAAAATCCCTTAATGAATCTTTTATAGTAGCTAACTAGAACTAAGAAGCTACGAATTTCTGTCACCATTTTGGGTCTTTTCCAGTTTAGTATCGCTTTTACCTTGCTAGGATCTACCGTTATCCCTTGTTCCAATATCACATAACCTAGGAATTTAACTTCCCACAACCAAAACTTACACTTGCTCAACTTAGCATACAACTGATGTTCTCTTAATGTTTAAAGAACTATCATAAGATGCTCTTCATGCTCCTCACTACTTTTAGAGTAGATAAGGATGTCATCAATGAACACTATCACAAATCGGTCAAGATAGGGCTAAAGATCCTATTCATGTAATCCATGAAAATGGTAGAGGCATTGGTTAACCTAAAAGGCATAACTAAGAACTCATAATGGCCATATCGAATCCTAAAGGTAGTTTTAGGTACATCCTTAGCCCTGACTCTAAGTTGGTGATATCCTGATCTAAGGTCAATTTTTGAAAAGATCGATTCTTTAGCTAATTGGTCAAGTAAGTTATCAATTCTAGGCAAAGGGTATTTATTCTTCTTGGTCGCTTGGTTCAATTGCCTTTAGTCAATACAAAGCCTAAGGCTACCATTCTTCTTCTTGACAAACAACACTGGTGCTCCCCATAGAGACACACTTGGCCTAATAAACCCTTTCTCAAGTAACTCCTTTAATTGACTCTTTAACTCAACTAACTTGGTAGGTGCCATTCTATATAGGGCCTTAGAAATTAAACCTATACCAGGCACTAAATCAATGGAAAATTTGAGCTCTCTCTTTGAAGGTAGTCCACTAAACTCCCTAGGGAAAACCTTAGGGAACTCTCTAATCATAGATATATCCTCCAACCCATTATCAACCTCAACATGTAATGAAAAGAATACTAGAAATCCTTGGCAACCCCACCTCAGGTACCTATCGACTTGGGCAGTAAACATGCAAGTAAGCTCAGTCACGGGATAAATTTCAAGTATATTGGTTAGTAAAGAAAGAGTCTTACGGTTACAATCAAGTATCATATTATTAACTGACAATTAGTCTATGCCAATGATTACATCAAAGTCACACAAAGGGATACAAATTAGGTCAAGGGTAGTACAATGATTATCCAATTGTATAAGGCAATTCAAACACATATCAGATGTAACCATGGAATATCTAGTAGGGGTGGACACAGATAGTTCAAATGGCAATAGGCTAATTTTAAGACACAGATGCTTAACACATTCATAAGAGATGAATGAATGGACCGCACCTGTAACACCATAAATTCTAGCTTATTTCATGACATTCATGGGCTTCACTTCATCAATTCCATGAAAGTGTAGAGAAAAAGGAAATACAATAATGAATATTTTTGCGTTGTGTTGTATTTAAAATTTCTATTTGATGTCACGTGGACTGTGTGAGCACATATTATATATTCTCATATTTAATTACATCAATACAACTCTTTTGCATCACAAAATCATGCCCACAACTCATGGAAACTGAAATGAAGCACAAAATGTGGTTATCTAACTTCGGCCAGATTTGCCCCTTTTTCTAACCAAACTTTGGAAAATCATAACTAATTCTAGAAAAATAGAAATCATGCAATCTTAGTCATTCTAGAAAGCTATGGATGTCTACTTCACATTACAAATATACCCAAACCATAATATCCCTCACAGAGGATGTTTGACATTTAAATGATCTAGAGGTCAGATTGCATTTTGGAACTATCACAGAATTCTGTAGAAAACTTTGAAAATGTTCAATTAATTCCACAAAAATCCAATCTATGCAAATGATACCAATTTGGAAATTTGTGGATGTTAGCTAGAGGGTAAAAATATCTCTAGACCAGTTCATTAAGCCCAGACCTCATAATTTAATGGAACAGTAACTCAGGTCGGGTAAAATTTCTAATACTGGATAGAATGTTCAAAAATTAATATCTCTCTCTCTAGACCTCCAAAAGAGGTGCTTTTAGTCATTGTGAATGTTTAGTTTCTCTGTATAAAATTTCATGCCAATTGGACATCATTGAAGTCTCATGTGACAGAATTCATTTTCGGACCAAATGAATAGTGTAGCAGACCAAAACTAAAAAAATGGCCAACTTTGAAATATTCTCAAATATTCTATAGACATCCAAAAATTATGATCTTTAGCTTTCCAAAAAGCTCTTAATGAGACCTAATTGCATACCAAATCTCAGATCAAGAATAACTCATTTGGCTAAAAAGTGATATAGGGTTCCATTATGGTCATTTTTTGCTCCATATGGGATACCAAAATTGCCAAATGGCTTTTCGTTAGTTTTGGCACCTTTTGGGCAAGTTTAAAAGCACATTTAAGACTTTTGTGAGCTGCCCAAATGGTCCCAAACCTCATGCATCTCATTTTGGCCATTGAACCCACACTTATGCACATTTCTATCAAGCCATTCATGAAGCTACCTTTGCCATATATGCTCAATTCACATTTCATCATTCACATAACACATTCTTTCATTTCTACAACACATAATATCATAATTAAATATGTCTCAAGAGTCATAAACCATTTACAATATTAATATACATCATTATGGTTCGTTATGGCTTTAAAAAAAAATGCTAGACATATGGATGTCAATCTTCTTCCTTCAATGTTGTTGGCTCCCATTACCATATCCACTTAGTCCACCTAGCATGTGAGATCATTGGAGAGGACAGAATGAGATTCAAAGAATCCCAATAGCTCATCTCCCATTCAATCATACATAATATATGCAAAGCAAGTCTTAAAATGCATGCATGGACATAATACAAATCATGAATATTCAAGAAGCAAGCTTAGCATGTGAATAAATCATACAAGACATTAAGAGCTCACCAAGTGTTTGGATTGGCCTCACACTTTCCCTTATAGATTTTAGACTTGCCTCACCCATTATTTAAGAGCTTTGGACTCAACTATACTCTTGGGAGCCCACTTTGCTTTTGGGAGACTCTTTACTTTATCTCAACCAATCTCAAGGGTTCTTGGCTCATCCTTACCATGGTTAAGAGTTCTTGGCCTCTCCACACTTAAGCAAACTCAACAAACATCATACATTCATTTGAAAACATAACATGACATCATGAAATCATGGCATATAAAATCATATTAGCATACTTTTCATGGCTTGAAAATACTTATACACACATTCTAAGACAATCTAAGCACACATCTATGCATGAGAGAAGGTGGAGAGAGTTGCCTTGCACACAATTACACACTTTTCCCTTTGGATTCAAGCCTTCTATTTCAGCCACACACCCATAAATTGGTGGAGATAGTTTTTCTTGGACTAGATACAATTTATGGAAGCCAATTAGATTCATGAAACAAACTCTAAGGTCATACAACTTGCTTAGATACTAGATTGCTCTATAGGCTCCATTATGGTCCATAAATGCACATAATGAAGCAACACTCCTCAAATAACTTCTAGGCTCCATTCCTTTCATTCAAATATGATTCTTGACTCCTTTTAAGCCTCTTGGAGTCATCACATAATTAAAACAAAGGGCCTAGCATCATATTGCTTCTTTAGGTCATAATATGGAACCTAAAGCACCAACTCACTTTCTATGAGTTCCAAATTTTTTCCAAGGCCTCCCCTGATATTCATTCATCATATATGACTCAAGAATGGCCTTAGAAAAATTTAAAACTCTCCCTAGCTACCCCAACCTTGCTTGGCCAAGACTATGCCCCTTTTTGGCCTCCTTGGAATTCTCTTTGTTCTCTTGAAGGAGGAAGTATGTGGGGAGCATCTTAAGGATCTTAAGAGCTCATTTAAACTCTTAATTAGGCTTAGGAATTATCATATGGAATTAGATTTTGGAAGGTGCACACAAAACCCTAGAATTTGTATCTTGAAATCTAATGGTTTTTTGATAATTCCCTTTGTATATTCTTAATGTTCACACCCTTTTTCCTTAGATTCATGCTTGGTTCTATCTAAACATCATCTTCTCCTAGGATTTTCTCAAGTGGGGCGAAATGGTGAGAAGGGAACCAAAGATGACAACCATAGGAAGAGAAATTATCTTGTTTTTTTGCTTTTTCTCACTTGAATCTTGTGTTCTTTGAGCTCCTCTCTTCAAATCCGAATTTTACCTTCAATTTCTCCCTTAAAACAGATTTATAAACTTCATTTTAATCATAGGAAACAAAGGAGAATGGAAGAGAAGAGGTTTAGAAAGGAAAGCGCATGAAAAACTACTAATTTCTATACCTTAAGCCTTTGATTTTTCCTCCTCTTTGCCTTCCTCTTGTGTGCCACTCTCCCTACGGTTTTCCTCTGGTTTTGGGCAGAACTTGGTCATGCAACATGGAGGGAGAAGAAGGGTGCATCATATATATAGGTGAGAGGAAGTTACACTTTTCAAAAATTTCAATTTTGTCCTTCATTCTTGACAGTTTCATTTCTCCTTCATTTTAGCTCCTTTTTGAGAACTGTCTTTTCCATTATGAAATTTAGGTTCCCAAATTAGTAACATGCCTTTGGAATCACTCAAATCAGAGCTAAAAGCTTTCCAAATAGATTCGTCAAAGTTCAGGTACACTGATGTTGGAAAATGTCCACCAGAGGAGTTTTTGCTATCCCGGGGCTTTCCATGATTTTCAAGGCCTCTAAGAACCCCAGAGAACTCAAAAATTTCATTTAAAAAGCCTTCCTATATGAATTCCAAAATTTACTCAAAATTATGAAAATGCCATTATGTTTTGTAAGCTTTTTCGTAAGAAATTGTTTCTTCATTCTAACTCTATTTTTCTTTCCTCTAAGCCTAGGATTCTCATTTTTAGGAGTCTAGAACACTTCTCAAACTTTTTGGGACCTTAACTATCTCATTTTGGGGGACTTCCTTTTGTATCCGGTGAGTTTCGTTCATTGATAGAGAAATCATATGTTATGTTTCTCACATTTTCTCTCGTTTTTAGAGGACTGGATATTACAGCACCTGAGTTAAACAATGCATCTACAATATGATTATAGACAAGTAAGGTGCCTCGGATCAGACTAGGGGATCTACTAGCCTTTTGCTGTGTAAGTATAAACACCCTTCCTTGTGTAGGTGGTTTAACAAATGAGGTCGACTTTCGTGACATCATGCAAGTCTATGCATAGTGTCCAGGCTCCCCACAATTATAGCACACTAGGCATGGTCCATTACCATGGTTCTTCCCACACTTGGCACAAGTTGGTGGGGCACTCGCTGTACTTTTTTGGGGTCCTATGCTTCTTCTTTGAGGGACATTCTTTGAGGGTGGTCTCCTACTCCAAGAGCCACTGCCACTACAAGCTCCCTTTTTAATTTTGCCCTTAAAAGGCTCCATGCCTCAATCATGCTTACCTTCCATGGTCTTCTTCTATTTGGCCTCGCTTTTAATCATGGCCCTCTCTGTTACTCTACACTTCTCCACCAATTCATCAAAATTGTAAATCTATAGAGATACAATTTTATCCTTCAACTCTAGTTTTAGGCCTCTTTTAAATTTTTTAACCTTCCATGGCTCATCATCAAACCATCTTAAGTAAGAGGAAAAGTGAGACAATTGGATAAACTTAGCTAGATATTGATCTATATTCATTTCCCTTTGTTCAAGGAAGTTAAACTCAACTTCCTTGTCAACCCTTATCGAAGATGGGAAATACTTGCCCTCAAAGGTAGTTTGGAACCTTTCCCAAGTCAAGTGTATCCCCCTTGAAGTCAACAGCTTGAAGGTACTCCTCTACCAATGCTCAGCCTCACTTTCCAACTTATATATAGCCAACTTTGCCTTTTGCTCCATGGTGCATGTCATGACCTCAAAGATCTTCTCTAATTGCATTAGCCACCTCTCAACCTTCTTAGTGTCTAATTCCCCTAAAAATGACAGAGGATTAGCCTTTCTAAACTTGGCTAACATAATAGAGAGGTCACCATCCTCCCATTAGTGTCCCACACCAAGGTTGTAACTAGCACTAACATGGTTCTCCACTGGCACCTCTTAATTCTACCTATTCATGGTTTTATGTAACTATTGCAACACTTGAATAGTTGTTGCATGAGCCTCGGCTTGCTTTTGAAGTCAGTCAGTCATTGCCCTTACTGTAGCTTCATGGGCCTCAGCTTGTTCTCTCATTCAGTTGGCCATTAGAGCCATGGCCTCTTGCATTTCTCTTAGCATCTCAGTAATTTCTCAACATGCAGCCATCTTACTCTATAATGCCATAAGCACAACCACAAGCATCCCCCATTAAGCTACAATTCAAGGTAATCCAAACACAACTCCACCTATAGCAGGTATATACAAGTATAAGAGTCATCATTAAACCATAATGTTCCCATTTCTGACATGCATGCATCATGATTGCCAAGTTTACTAGCCACAAAGTTCTAAATCTAACATAATTTCTTGAACCAGTGCTCTGATACCATATGTGATAACCCCAACTTCTAATCATGGTAATTAAGCTTAAACATGTAGTTAATAATCATAAATCAAGATCTAGAACCATTTAAATTAATCAATATAGGAAAAAGTAAAGAAATTTGAACCTTAATATTATTAAAGTCATTAACCCAATATCTACAATGATTCATGTACATAAACGAAACAAATCCCCAATTAAAAGCTTTTAAATCTATTACCCATTAATTTTCAACTCTCAAGAACCCCTTACAAGTGTTTCTAAGTCATCCTTTAATGTTACCATAGGAAAGACCAAGGTTTCTAGGTTAATATAAGAGTCTAAGGATCTTCGCCGTGGCAAATTGCTCTTAGGTTCGCTTCTTACATCTTCACAAATTTTATTCCAACAAATGTTAGAGCCTCGCCACGGCAAGACGACCTCTTAGAGCCTACCTCACTCACCTTTTGCTATTAGCCATGGCTAATTCCCCTTTTTGTCGCATTTAATTCCTTTTTGAAACATAACCAAAATTGCCCTTCAACTCTCACCACAGTGAATTCCATTTTGTGCTATGGCAAATTACTCTCTATTACCATCCCTGAGCCACTTTGCCATTTTTCGCTATGGCTCAGCCCATTTTGGACATAGCAAAATACCCCTTGTACCTAAAACTCCTAAAATTTCATCCCCTACACTCCAACTCTCACATTAGGAACACTCTAGACCCCTCTACCTCAATTTGTAAGACTCTAATGGCATTTATTTACTTAATTTTCCCAGCTAATATAATATTATCCATTTCAGCATTTAAGTGTTGATTCCTATTCATCAATCTATCATATATCAGCAAGTACCATGTGATATTAATAAACAACCAACCAAATCATTTAAATAGGAATCCCCATAAGGTACCATGCATCACCAATCTAAATCATCATTTAAGTTAATACATGATTACATTTCCAAATAGTAAATCAAATCATTAGATCCATAAGGTTCCATATCATATATTGTAAATTCATACATCAAATTCTAGAATGTATAAGGCCTAGGTCCCTAACTAGTATGTCATAAGTTATCAAATATAAAACTCCTACACTTGGCAATACGATTACATGATGATGCTATATAAATGAATAACAAAATTAGAATCAATCCTAAGCTAGGTTAATCCAAGTGTAGCTTCCCCACACATGGTTTTAGCTCATGGATCCTTATCCATTTGCTTACCCTTATTTTTACTAGAAGATCCTTCACCAGAAATAGTTAGCCTATAAAATGGGGTGAAATGTAAATTTCAATAACCAAAGGTAAGTTTCATCCATATATTCTAATTTAATTAACATATATGAGTATCAAAATTATATCAGTCATATCAGCGAATGAAATGATTAGGCTACTATGATTACTATCCCATACTAGTAATCACATTTTCACATGTTAAAGGCTAATAACAGTGGGAGAGGCCTATCTATGGCACCCACTCCCCAATGAGTACTACCAGGGCTCAGTGCATCTGGGTCTAATCATAACCCGGTGCCCTATCGAAGCACATATATGGGTGGCAACCACACCATAGCTCCACCATGGACTCACAAGGTCTAAACACTATAAAACAGATAACTAATCAATTTATTTAACATTTCAAATCTTTAATGTGTAGCAAATATAAAATTAAAGTAGATATATGCATGGAATTACATAATCCCCAGGTACCTCACTTATAGCCAATTTGGGAAGTTAACAACAATACCAAAATCCTTCTATAATCATAACATCATAAAATTACCACTCTAGGTCAGTCCATTACCATCCCCATTCATAAATTATGGCAACAACCTAGTGTCAAAGAATTGATCCATCAATAATTGCCTAAAGGACACTTACCTAACTACCAAGAGACTCAAATTTTAGATTTTGCCTTTTCTAGACCAAAAACTTCAAAATATCACCCTACATTATGGATGTTTTCCCATGAAATAAAGCCCATATCATAAGTCAGCTAATGGGGTCTCTAACTAGTAGATAAAGCATCAAAAGAAGGAGTTTATACTTACCTAACAATACCCCTAACCTCAACCTATGAAATTTCACCATGAAAATACAAAATATCAAGTTTCAGATTTTGGGTGTAGGTGAAATGTTCTAAACAAAACATTAATCAAGTCAAATTGAAGAGAAAGAAGAGATGATTAAGTTATATAACAATTACCTTGGCTGATTTTGAGTTTAGAAGTGAGAAATTGTGAAAATATGTCAAGAACCCTAACCCCTCTTCAAGACCTCAGAATTTGCCATAGCTCTTGTGTTTTTTCTGCAAAATAGGGAGCAGACTTAGTGTATTTAGGGTTTAGTTAGGTTTAAGTTAGGTCCTAAATGGGTTACAGGTTGACCTAAAGGCCCAAATCCACATGGGTTCAAATTTTATGCTTGTTGGGCCAGGCTTTACGAGTTGGGTTATAGAATTTTGATTGGGTTAGGCCAAATTTCAAGAGTTAATCCAAGTTGGGTTTGCATAATATGTGTTGGGCCAACTCTAAGGGCTCATGTAAATTGAGTCTTAGGCCTCTATCTCATTAAATCAGATTAGGTTATTATTAGGTGATCTCTTTTGGCCCAAGTCTCATAATAAGGAGTTGGGTTTACACCTAAAATCATTGGGTCTCTATTAATTTTTACTCATTGCTTACTAAAATTAATTTAGGTTTAGATGAAGTTTCTAATCCAATTAAATTTTCAACCCATATTAATAGTTTATTTCCCTTCTTATAGCTTGCCCAATTACTCCATAATAATTATTCTTAATTAACCCAAATCCATGATTAACACCTTAATTAATTTTGGAGTGTTACAGTAGCCACTCAAGTTGTGACATAGGCATACCAAGTCATGGTGTAAGTTCACAAACTTGGTTTTTAAATTCTAGTAACCAACTTAGCGGCGGGGAAGGTTTGAGTCGTGGCCTAAGTCTTTAAGCTCTTATTTTTGCTTAGAAACCTTGGATTTCACTATGGTAATATTATGTAATGACTTAGGAACAATTATAAGAGGGTTTTATGGATAGAGTCAATGATAAAATGAATCAAAGATTTGATTTAGCAACCTAAACTTCTTATACACTTAAATCACTTTGTTTCCCTTATTTATTATTCACAATAATAATGAGGTTCAAATTTTCTCACTAGTTTAGCTAAATAGCTATTGTACTAACATTAAATCTTGATTTATAATTATTAGCTATACAATTAAGCTTAATGATTATAATTTGAAGTTAGGGTTGTTACAGTTTTCATGTTTTATGATGCATTTGATTTATATGAAGCATAAGCATTACATTCTTGCAACACATGCATGGCATATACTCATGGAATTCTTGTATGTATTGAATTGGTTAAGATTAGCTACTAAGATTCTTTTAAATCTCCCTCTCCATGCTTCTATTAACCATTTTAGGGTCACCGAGTAAGGACAAAGAGATTGAAAGAGCTTAGATAATGAATATCATGTATTAGGATGCTATTATGTACTATGTTTTGATTTATGTATCAATAGTGACATGGATAAGACTCTCGATATATAAAACCATTTTGATGTAAGTTAATGTATAACATTGTGTTTTGGAGTAGAAATCCATGTACGAGTATGAGAATGTGCATGTGTGGTAGTTTATGTAACGAATGGTAAATTCTGTAAAACGTCGAAATGAGTTATATAAAAATAAATCCCCTAAAATGAGCTAGATAATGTCCCCAAAAAAATTGAGTAGTGTCCTAGGCTACTAAAAATAATAATCCTAGGCTTAGACAGAAGGAAAAAAGGAGTTAAGATGGTAAAACAAAATTGTTATGAAATTGACAAAACATAGTGGCATTTTCATAAATATGTGCAAAATTTGGAAAAACAAATATAAGGCCTTTTTAAAATGGAAACTTTGAGTTGCCCAAGGTTCTCCCATGGGAAGCCCCGAGACAGTTAAAGCTGCTCCGATGTATATTTTCCAATGACGGCGAGCTCGAACTTTGACGAAGTCTTTTGGGAAGGTTTTAGCTCCAAATTGAGTGATTCAAAGACATTTTATACAATTGGGAACCTAAATTTTATGATGGAAAATATAGTTTTAAAAAGGAGCTAAAATGAAAATACCACAACGGAAGGGCAAAATTAGAATTTTTGTAAATGAAATATTCTTGAAACTTCCACATAAATCACGCCACTTCTCCCCTCTTCTTAAATTGACCTTCTATCTACCAAAAACTAGGGGAGAGCTCATCTAAAAGTGGCACACAAGAAGAGCTAAGAAAAGAGGAAGAATGTAACACCCTAAAAATTTATTAAGGTGCTAATTATGGATTTTGATTTAATTAGGAATAATTAATATGGAATAATCGGGTAAGTTAAGTGAATAGAAATTTTGGAACGATAAATTACTAATATGAGTTTGAGATTTAATTGGGATAGAAACTTTATCTAGGCCCAAATTAATGTAGGAGATCATGATAAGAGGCTAATGGAGGCCCAATAAGTTAGGTATAAGCCCAATCTGATTCAATGTGATAGAGGCCCAAGATTTACCTTTTATAGGATTTTATAATTGGCCCAACAACTTTTTTGTAGACCCAAATCCTTTGAGCTCTTAAAACTTGGCCTAACCCAATTAAAACCCAGTAACCTAACGCAAAAAAGCTGGCCTAACAAAGTATAAATTTGAAGCCTATTTGGAGTTAGATCTTTGGAGCAGCCCATAACCCATAGAAAACCCAACTTAAACACTAACAACTAACCTAACCATCCCTTATTCTGCAGAACCACAAGGAACACACACAAAATTCAGAGGTCCAAAGGAGAGGCTAGGGTTCTTGGCATATTTCCTCCATTTCCCACTTCTAGAGTAAGATTCAACCAAGGTAATAATTATATAACTTAATCCTCTCATCTTTCTCTTTAATTTGACCTGATTAATGTTCTAATTGGAGCACTTTCACCTACACCCAAAATCTGAAACTTGCCATTTGATTTTCCATGGTGAAATTTCGTAGGTTGAGGCTAGGGCTGAAATTAGGTAAGTAAAAACTCTTCTTTTTGAGGTATTTCTGCTGGTTTGAGACCCCAATGATTGGATTATAGTATGGGTATTAATTTTTCACAAATTTGCTTAGGATTTGGGGTGATATATTAAAGTTTCTGGTAAAGGACACCTCCATTCCGAATTTTGGGAAATAGTAGTAGCTAAGGAGATTTTTGTACCACTGGTAGCTTTTGCAAATTTGTCTACAAGTGAAGTAACTGGGGTTTCATACTAATTCCATGCATATGTCTGTTTTAATTTCTTATTTGCTGCATGATTATGATTTTGATGTTAAATGAATTGGTTGGCTTTTTGTTATTTGTGATTGGACCTTGTGAGTCTATGGTGGAGCTATGGTGCAGCTGTCACCCATGCATATGCTTCGATTGGGCACTGGGTTATGATCAAACCCCAGATGCACTGAGTCTTGGTTATGGTCATTGGAGCATAGGTGCCGTGGAAGGGCCTCTCCCGGTGTTATTGGCCTACAACATGTGGATTTCTGATTGCTAGTATAGGATAGTAATCATAGATAGCCTAATTGTTTCATTTATTGATATGACTGGTATGTTTTTTTATGCTTATATGAAATCATGCATATATGTTAATTAAATTGAAATATATAAATGGAATTTGCCTTGGTTACTGAGATTTACTTCCCTCTGTTTCATGGGCTAAATATTTCAAGTGAAGATTCTTCGGGTAAGGATAAGGGCAAGCAAGTGGATGAACATTCATGAGCTGAGGCCTGGTGTGAGGAGCTACACTTAGTCTGAGCGGAATCGAGTAGATGCTATTTTTGTTAACCTTTATATAGCATCATCGTGTATCTGTATTGCCAAGTGTAGAAGTTTGTATTTTGATAACACAACATGTAACCAATGAGAAATTGGCTTCATATTAGTTTATTGATGGATGTATGAGTTTATAACACTTTTTATGGCTTGTAAACCTGTGTTTTAACTGACTATTTAAGTAATGAAATCATGTGATATATTGATTATAGGTTTGAGCTAGCAATGCATGAATTATCCAATGAAAACATGATTGAATGACCATTGTGAGGAATTTATAAACTTGCTGATATAAGACCAATTAGTAAGTAGGAAAATCCACTTTTAAATGTGGGATGGGTAATGATATAATGGCTAGGGAAAATCAGCTAGATAGATGCTATTAGAATCTCATAACAAGTGGGAAAGTGGCCCTAGAGAGCCCCTAGATAGAGAATGGAGAGTATGAGACAAGATTTTAGGAGTTGTAGGATCAGAAGGCATTTTGCCGTGGCCAAAATATTATTAGCCATAGCCAATAGAGGCAAAGTTGCCCAGGGAGAGTACCAGAGAGCAATTCGCCATAGTAAAAAGTGGAATTAGATGCGGTGAAATATGAGAGGCAAAACTGAGAGTCATCTAGAGGGTTATTCACCATAGCTAAATGGGAATTAGCCACGACAAACTTTTGTAAGGATTTGTCAGGCGTTCCAGAGAGGAATTAGCCGCAGCGAAAGGGGAAATTGGCTGCGGCCAATAGTGAGAGGCAAGCGAGGTATGTTCTAGGAGGCTTCCTCGCCACAGCGACATGTAGGTTAGCCGCGGTGAAATCTATGAATATAAGGGTCCCAAACCTTCATTCTAACCTAGAATTCTTGGTTTTTCATATGGTAACCCCAAGGGATGACTTAGAAACATTAGTAGAAGATTCTTGTGAGTTAGAATTAATGGGTAATAGAATTGAAGGCTTATAAATGAATGTTTGTTTCCCTAATGTACATGAGTGCCTGTAATTATATGGTTGATGACTTTAATAACATTAAGATTCAAATTTCCCTGTATTTTCTGAATGTAATTAGTCGTAATGTCTTGTAACCTTAATTTATGATTATTAATCATGTATTTAACCTTAATTACAATAAATAGAAGTTAGGGTCGTCACAGTTAGTATCAGAGCAATGGTTCAGGCAAATGTGTTTGATTTACGACTTTGTGGTTAGAAAACTTGGCAATCATAATGCAAGCATGATAGGAATAAGAGTATTATGACTTAGTGATAACTCTCATACATACTTATACCTACCATGGGTGGAGTTGTGTTTTGTTTGCCTTGGGCTGTAGCTTAATGAGGGATGCTTGTGGTTGTGCTTGTAGCATTGCAGAGTTAGATAGCTACACGTAAAGAAATAACTAAGATGCTAAGAGAGATGCAATAGGCCATTGTTGCAATGGCCAACTGAATGAAAGAACAAGCTGAGGCCTATGAAACTACAGTTAGGGCAATGACTGACCGACTTCAAGAGGAAGCCAAGGCTCATGCAGCGATTGTACAAGTGCTGCAGTAGCTACATGAAAACATGAATAAGCTGAATTAGGAGGTGTCGATGGAAAACCATGTGGGGGCTGGTCATAACCTTGGTGTGGGATACCAAAGGGAGGATGGCAATACTTACTCTCTATTATGTTAGCCAAATTTAGAAAAGCTAATCTTCCATCATTTTTTGGGGAGTTAAACATTGAGAAAGCTGACAGGTGGCTGATGCAACTGGAGAAATCTTTGAGGTTATGACTTGCACCACAAAACAAAAGGCAAAGTTGGCTATCTATAAGTTAAAGGGTGAGGCTAAGCATTGGTGGAGGAATACCTCCAGATTATTGATTGCAAGGGGGATACCCTTGACTTAGGAAAGTTTTCAAATTGCTTTTGAGAGTAAGTATTTCCCACCATCAGTGAGAGCTGACAAGGAAGCTGAGTTTAACTTCCTTGAGCAAGGAGACATGAATATAGATCAATATGCAATCAAATTCATTCAATTGTCTCGCTTCTCCTTCTACTTGAAAAGATTTGATGATGAGCCATGGAAGGTTGAAAATTTTGAAAGAGGTTTGAAATCAGAGATTAAGGATAAGATTGTATCTCTATAGATCCGCAATTTTGATGAATTGGTGGAGAAGTGTAGAGTGACGAGAGGGCTATGACGGAAAGTAAGGCTAAGAGGAAGAAGACCCTAGAGGGTAAGCATGATCGGGGTATGAAGCCCTTTAGGGGCTGAAGTAAGAAGGGAGCCAATAGTGGGAGTGGCTATTGAGGTTGGAGACCACCCCCAAGGAATGTCCCTTAAAGAAAAAGCATGGGACCACAAGAAGTACAATGAGTGCCCCACCCACTTGTGCCAAGTGTGGAAAAAACCATGGGAATGGGCCATGCCCGGTATGCTATAATTGTGAGAAGCTTAGACACTATGCACGTACTTACACGGTGTAACAAGAGTTGGCCTCATCGGTTAAACCACCTATCCATGGAAGGTTGTTTGCACTCACACAACAAGAGGCTAGTAAATCCCTTAATTTGATCTGAGGTACTTTACTTGTCCATAATCATGTCGTAGATGCATTGTTTAACTCGAGTGTGACCCACTCATTCATCTCATATGACTATGTTAAGCATCTAGGTCTTAAAATTAGCCTATTGCCATTTGAATTATCTGTGTCCACCCCTACTAGATATTCTATGATTACATCTGATGTATGCTTAAATTGCATTGTACAATTAGATAGCCATTGTACTACCCTTGACTTGATTTACATCCCTTTGTGTGATTTTGATGTAATCATTGGTATGGATTGGCTGTTGGCTAATAATGTGATACTTGATTGTAATCATAAGACTATTTCCTTACTTGCAAATATACCTGAAACTTGTCCTATGACTGAGCTTACTTATGTGTCTGTTGTCTAAGTCGAGAGGTGCTTTAGGCGTGGTTGCCAAGGGTTTCTACTATTCTTTTTATTGCATGTTGAGGTTGATGATAGGTTAGAGGATATACCTGTGATTAGGGAGTTCCCTAAGGAGTTTAGTGGACCACCTTCAAAGAGAGAGCTAGAATTTTCCATTGATCTGGTACTCAGTATAGGTCCAATTTCTAAGGCCCCATATAGAATGGCACCTACTGAGTTAGTTAAGTTGAAGAGTCAATTAGAGGAGCTACTTGAGAAAGGGTTTATTAGACTAAGTGTATCTCCATGGGGAGCACCCGTGTTATTTGTCAAGAAGAAGGATGGTAGCCTTAGGCTTTGCATTGATTATAGGCAATTGAACCAAGCGACAATCAAGAATAAATACCCTTTGCTTAGAATTGATGACTTACTTGACCAATTAGCTAGAGCGTCGGTCTTTTCAAAGATTGACCTTAGATCGGGATATTACCAACTTAGAGTCAACGCTGAGGATGTTCCTAAAACTACCCTTAGGACTCGATATGGCCACTATGAGTTCCTAGTTATGCCTTTTGGGTTAACCAATGCTCCTGCCATTTTCATGGATTACATGAATAGGATCTTTAGACCCTATCTTGATTGGTTTGTGGTAGTATTCATTGATGACATCCTTATCTACTCTAAAAGTAGTAAAGAGCATGAAGAGCATCTTAGGATTGTTCTTCAAATATTGAGAGAGCATCAGTTGTATGCTAAGTTGAGCAAGTGCGAGTTTTAGTTGCGGGAGGTCAAATTCCTAAGTCATGTGATATTGGAACAAGGGGTAGTGGTAGATCCTAGCAAGGTAGAAGTGGTACTGAATTGGGAGAGACCCAAAATGGTGACCGAAATCTATAGCTTCTTAGGTCTAATTGGCTACTATAGAAGATTCATTAAGGGATTTTCTCAATTAGCCATGCCTTTGACAAAATTGACTAAGAAGGACTAACCATTTGTGTAGGATGCCAAGTGTGAGAATGTCTTTCAGGAGCTTAAGGATAGGCTTACCACCGCACCTGTGTTAGTGATACCTGACCCTAAAGAGACATTCATAGTCTATACTGAGACTTTTAAGAAGGGATTAGGGTATGTCTTAATGCAACAAGGTAGGGTGATAGCCTATGCTTCTAGACAACTTAGACCCCATAAGGAAAATTACCCCACCCATGACTTGGAACTAGCGGCTGTAGTTTTTGCCCTTAAGATTTGTAGGCACTACCTCTATGGTGCCCAATTTGAGGTGTATAATGATCATAAAAGTTTAAAAGTACTTGTTTGACCAAAAGAAGTTGAACATGAGGCAAAGAAGGTGGATGGAATTCCTTAAGGACTATAATTTCTCTTTAAAGTATCATCTAGGGAAGGTGAATGTAGTCATCGATGCCTTGAGTAGGAAATCTATTCACATGGCAATGATGATGCTTAAGAAGCAAAGGTTGATTGAAAAGTTGAGAGATTTGAATTTATCGATTTCAATGAATTCAAGTTGCCTTCTTTTAAGAGAATTGAGGATAAAAAATGACCTTAAGAAGAGGATTAAAGAGGCCCAAGAGTTAGATGCCTACTGGGGATAAATTAGAGAGCAATTGGGGAGTGGTGAGGTCAAAGATTTTGACCTATCAGAAGATGGCTTGGTGAGGTACCAGGGTAGAGTGTGCATACCCAAAGATGAAGAGTTGAGGAATATAGTGTTATCGAAAGCTCATAAGAGTAGGTACATCATTCATCTAGGCACCACTAAGATGTATAAGGATCTAAAGATAAGCTTTTGGTAGCCTAGGATGAAGTCAGACATAGCAAAGTTTGTTGCTAGATGTCTTATTTTTCAGAGGGTTAAGATTGAGCACCAAAGACCCGCAGGTTTACTACACCCTTTAGAAATTCTAGAATGGAAATGGGATAGTATATCCATGGATTTTGTGATAGGTTTGCCTAGAACATCCTCAGGTTATAATGCTATTTGGGTGATTGTAGATAGATTGATGAAGTCTGCCCACTTTCTACCTATTAGAGCCATTTATCCTCTAGATAGATTAGCTCAGCTATATGTTCATGAAATTGTAAGATTACATGATGTTCCTAATAGCATTGTATCAGATAGAGACCTAAGATTCACATCAAAATTTTGACGATCTCTACAAGAAGCTTTAGGTACTAGTCTTAACTTAAGCACTGCTTATCATCCTTAGTCTGATGGACAAACTGAGAGAACCATTCAGACCTTTGAGGACATGTTTAGGGCTAGTGTGCTGGAGTTAAAGGGGAGTTAGGATGTGTACTTGCCTTTAACCGAGTTTGCTTATAATAATAGTTACCATTCCAGTATCCAGATGGCACCATTTGAGGTACTTTATGGGAGGAAGTGTCGGTCACCCTTATGTTAGGTAGAACTTAGTGAGAGAAGTCTCTTAGTGCCAAACAAAGTGGACCAAACCACCCACCAAATAGAACTCATCAAAAAGAAGTTGTTGGCTTCCCAGAGTAGGCAAAAGAGTTATGCATATAAGAGAAGGAGCCCTTAGAATTTGATGTAGAAGATCATGTGTTCCTTAAGGCTACTTCAGTGACGGGTGTATGATGGTCTATCAGGACAAGAAAGCTCAGTCCTCGTTATCTTGGTCCCTTCCAAATCCTTGAAAGGATAGGACTTGTGGCCTATAGAGTTGTTTTACCTCTAAACCTGGCCAGATTGCATGATATGTTCCATGTGTCCTAACTAAAAAAGTACCACCCAGACCCTTTGCATGTCATTGAGCATGAGAATGTGCATCTACAAGATGATTTGTCTTATATGGTTGAGCCAGAAATGATTATGGACTCAAAAGTCAAACAGTTGCATAATAAGGACATCCTCTTAGTAAAGGTAGTATGGAAGGGACTTACTCCGAACAAAGTAACTTGGGAGACAGATGAGGTAATGAGGAGGGATTATCCTGCATTATTTGAGCAAGGTATGTCTAATTTTGAGGATAAAATTTCTAATAGGAAGGGAGAATGTAACACCTCAAAAATTTATTAAAGTGCTAATCATGGATTTGGATTTAATTAGGAATAATTAATATGGAATAATCAGGTAAGTTAAGTGAATGAAAATTTTGGAGAGATAAATTATTAATATGAGTTTGAAATTTAATTGAGATAGAAACTTCATCTAGGCCCAAATTAATGTAGAAAATCATGATAAGAGGCTAATGGAGGCCCAATAAGTTAGGTGCAGACCCAATCTGATTCAATGTGATAGAGGCCCAAGATCTACCTTTTATAGGCTCTTATAATTGGCCCAACAACCTTTGTGCAGACCCAAATCCTTTGCACTCTTAAAACTTGGCCTAAGCTAATTAAAATCCAGCAACCCAACACATGAAAGTTAGCCCAACAAAGCTTAAATCTGAAGTCCATTTGGAGCAGCCTATAACCCATAGAAAACCCAACTTAAACCCTAAAAACTAACCTAGTCACCCCCCATTCTACAGAACCACAAGGAACACACACAAAATTCGGAGGTCCAAAGGAGAGGCTAGGGTTCATAGCATATTTCCACCATTTCCCACTTTTAGAGCAAGATTTAGCCAAGGTAATAGTTATATAACTTAATTCTCTCATCTTTCTCTTTAATTTGACTTGATTAATGTTCCAATTAGAGCACTTTCACCTACACCCAAAATCTAAAACTTGTCATTTGATGTTTCCATGGTGAAATTTCGTAGGTTGAGGCTAGGGTTGACATTAGGTAAGTATAAACTCTTCTTTTTGAGGTATTTTTGCTAGTTTAAGACCCCAGTGATTGGATTATACTATGGGTATTAATTTTTCATAAATTTACTTAGGATTTGAGGTGATATATTGAAGTTTCTAGTAGATTACACCTCTATTCCGAATTTTGGGAATTAGTAGTGGCTAAGTAGATTTTTATACCACTGGTAGCTTTTGCAAATTTGTCTACAAGTGAGGTAACCAGGGTTTCATACTAATTCTATGCATATGTCTATTTTAATTTTCTATTTATTGCATGATTATGATTTTAATGTTAAATGAATTGGTTGGCTATCTGTTATTTGTGATTAGACCTTATGAGTCCATGGTGAAGTTGTGGTGTGGCTGCCACCTATGCATGTGCTTCGATCGGGCACTGGGTTATGATCAAATCCCAGATGTACTGAGCCTTGGTTGTGCTCATTGGAGAGTGGATGTCGTGGACAGGCCTCTCCCAGTATTATTGGCCTATAACATGTGGAATTATGATTGCTAGTATGGGATAGTAATCATAGATAGCCTAATTGTTTCATTTATTGATATGACTGGTATGTTTTCTGATACTTATATGAAATCATGCATATATGTTAATTAAACTGGAATATATGAATGGAATTTGCCTTGGTTACTGAGATTTGCATCTCACCCTATTTCATGGGCTAAATATTTCAAGTGAAGGTTCTTCGGGTAAGGATAAGGGCAAGTAAGTGGATGAACATCCATGAGCTGAGGCCTAGTGTGGGGAGCTACACTTGGTCTGAGCGGAATCAAGAAGATGCTATTTTTGTTAACCTTTGTATAGCATCATGGTGTATATGTATTGCCAAGTGTAGGAGTTTGTATTTTGATAACATGGAATGTAACTAATGAGAAATAGGCTTCATATTAGTTGTTGATGGATGTATGAGTTTATGACACTTTTTATGGCTTGTAAACCTGTGTTTTGACTGACTATTTAAGTAATGAAATCATGTGATATATTGATTGTGGATTTAAGCTAGCGATGCATGAATTATTCGATGAAAACATGATTGAATGACCATTGTGAGGAATTTATAAATTTGCTTATATAAAACCAATTAGTAAGTTGGAGAATCCACCTTTAAATATGGGATGGGTAATGATATAATGGTTGGGGCAAATCAGCTGGATAGATGCTATTAGAATCTCATAACAAGTGGGAGAGTGGCCCTAGAGAGCCCCTAAATAGAGAGTGGAGAGTATAAGATAAGATTTTAGGAGTTATAGGATTAGAAAGCATTTCGTCGTGGCCAAAATATTATTAGCCGCGGCCAATAGAGGTGAAGTTGCCCAGGGAAAGTACCAGAGAGCAATTCTCTGCGATGAAAAGTGGAATTAGCCGTGGCAAAAAGTGAGAGGCAAAACTGGGAGTCATCCAGAGGGTAATTTGCTGTGGCTAAATAGGAATTGGCTGCGGTGAACTTTTGTGAGGATTTGTTAGGCGTTCCAGAGAGGAATTAGCCACAATGAAAGGGGAAATTGGCCACGGCCAATAGTGAGAGGCAAGCGAGGTAGGTTCCTAGAGGCTTCCTCACCGCAGCGTCATGTAGGTTAGTCGCGGTGAAATCTGTGAAGATAAAGGTCCCAAAGCTTCATTCTAACCTAGAATTCTTGGTTTTTCATATGGTAACCCCAAAGGATGACTTAGAAACATTGATAGAAGATTCTTGTGAGTTAGAATTAATGGGTAAGAGAATTGAAGGCTTATAAATGAATGTTTGTTTCCTTGATGTATATGAGTACTTGTAATTATATGGTTGATAACTCTAATAACATTAAGGTTTAAATTTTCCTGTATTTTCTGAATGTAATTAGTCGTAATGTCTTGTAACCCTAATTTATGATTATTAATCACGTATTTAACTTTAATTACAATGATTAGAAGTTAGGGTCGTCACAAAGAAAGTAAGAAAAAAGGTAGAAAATTTTAAAGAATTTCATGCTTCTTCCTCTTACAACTTTGTTCCTCTCCTTCTAAGCTTTCTTTCTATGATTTTATTGAATAAAATGGTTATGTTTTGAGTCCAAGTTAAAGGGGGAATAGTTCAAAAATTTGAGGAGAAGTAAATGAAAATGAAAAGCCCTTGAAAGCAAGCATGAATCCAAGGTATCTCTTATTCCTTATTGCTTCTTTCTCTTGCTCTTCCTTGGTGTGTATTTCGGCCCAGACCAGAACCATATGGGGGAAGGATTTTCTGCCCAAGAACAAGAGAGAAACTTGGGTTTTATACCATGGGGAAGTAGAATATGCCAAGAATTTGCAAGAAAAACTAATGGATTTTGTAAAATATGTTTTAATACATGAATTTTCTAGGCTATGTAAGTGTTCCAATGAGCTTCTAAGATCTCTAAGAAGCGTCCCGAATGGCTCTCCCTTCATGGAAAAATCAAGAAGCTCATGAACTCCCATTCCTCCTATTATCTTGGCCTAGGCTAGTTAATAAGGTTAATTAGTGTTTTAATTTGTTCTAGCCTTGGTTTGGGACTTCATATGATGGTCGAAGGTTAGAGGAACCCTTGCGAAATATTTAAGAGCCATGGTTTGGGAGATGAGACAATGGTGTCCATAATGGAGCCTTATGAAGCAACACATGTTTAGGCCTATGTAAATGAGTAGATGGTGGCTTCAAGGACCTTGAATAAGGTCAAGAGGCCTAGAAATGAGAAGAGAATGAAGCCTAGAGTATGAATTATAAGGGTTGCTTCAATAGGCCACTTATGGAACCATTATGTGACCTATGGAACTAATTGTGTTCTTAAGAGTATGTGTAGTGTCTTGGCTTGTTTCAAGAGTATAATTGTGTGCTATTTATGATGTTTAGCCCAAGAGAATTCCAATCCACCTAGGTGTGCTTGTGGGACCAAAAAACGGAAGGAAAAAGACTAAACAAAGCTTGCATAAATACTAAGGTAGCTCTCCACCTTATTCTCTTTGCATTCTTGGTTATATATATGTCATTATTTGCATGTGTATGCTTTTGTGATTTGAGAACATGCCACTTGATACTTTGAGATTGCATTAGTACCAATGTGTTGTCTTGAATATCATTGATTATGGAAAATGGCTCATAAGGGTAAGGAGATGCCAAAAGTCCCTTAATGAAGGTGAGGAGATGCCAAAAGTCTCAAGTCATGGATGAGACAAGGCCAAAAGTTTCTTGGATGGGTGAGGCCAAGTCAAAAGTCCTTAGCTCAAGGGTGAGGCAAATCCAAAGTCCTAGAAATGGGGTGAGGCAAAACCAAAAGCCCTTAGAGCATATTCTTGAATTTAATATGAATTGATGGCATAGAATTGTGACTTTGCATACTTTATGATTGTGCTATTCTCCATACTTGTGCCTTTGATGTATGTATGCCATGAATGTGTGTGTGAATGGGTGTGTGAGCTATTGAGATTCCATGAATCTCACTTCCCTCCCCTCCTTCATCTTAATATGTCTAGGTGGTATTCAAGTGTAACACTATAAATTTCTAGCTTATCTCATGCTATTTCCATGCCTTATCCTATGCATTTCACAAGAAAACAAAAGAATGGCATTAAAAATAATGAATTAATTTGTATTGCATAGTGGATAAATTTTTCATTCAGTGTTCCATGGATCATATGGAGTCATTCATCTCATTCTCATATTTAATTACACAATTACAACTTAAAACCATCCCAAGAAGTGGCCTAGAACTGGTGCAAGTAGATGGTATACATGAAATTCAAGAATGCAGCCTCAGATTGAATTTCCAAGTTACTATTGCAAATTTAAAAATATCATAACTAATTCTAGAAAGATAGAAATCATACAAACTATACCATTCTAGAAATTTATAGATGTCTAATTTATGCTAAAAGTATTTCTAGACCGTAATAGGGGCTGCTAGCCACCAAAAATTGATGGAACAATACCAGAGGTAGCTTGTCATTACTGGTACTATCCTCCAACTTCAAAAATTAATATCTCCCTGCTCATATGTCTAATTGGGGTAATCTAGGTGCCCATGAGAAGCTTATCATATCTAGTTTATGCTGGTAAACTTTTGTGAGCATTAAACATCATTTGGCCCTTGAATGACACAGCCCAAGCAACTAACCAAATGAACAGTGTTTGCATCTGTTCAACAGAAAAATGCCAACTTGGAAAAATTATAATTAATTCCACAGAGCTCCAAATAATCTAATCTTTAGCTTCCTAAAAAGATCTAGATAAGATCTATATTCATGCCAAATTTCATGGGCAAATTCGATCATTTGTTCAGATTTTGAAATTGGGTTGCATAATGGTCATTTTTGTGTCTCATAAAGGATCCAAATGGTCCATTTTATCTTCTAAGGCAACCATGGCCACTTGAGCACTTGGAAAAGCACCAAAATGATCTACTAAACATGTTTCAAAGGTGCATAAATCCAGAAATTAAAAACTCACTTTCTCATCCCATGCCATACACAAGAACATACAAGTCAAGTCTTGCTCTCCAATGTCCAAAATGCACTATATCATACATATAACATTAAATCTCATTTGTACATGATACATTTGCATATTTACATATATTCATAAGGTCATAGGACATTTACAATAATGTATTATATCATGGACTACTCATATGGCTACAAATTGAACAAAACTATACATCTTGTTGTCAATCTCTCATCTCCCAACTTGGTGGCTTCCATTACCTTGCTCATTTAGTCCACCTAGCATGTTAAGACATTGGAGAGGAGGGGATGAGATTCAAAGAATCCTAATAGCTCATCTCCCTTTCAATCATACATAAAGAATGCAATTTAAGTTGTAAAAATGCATGCATGAGCATAATGGAAAGTGTGATCATTCAAGAAGCATCTAGACATTTGAACAAGTCATACATAACATACATAGGCTTGCCAAGTAAGTAGATTAGCCTCACCTTTTTGTTAAAGGCCTTGAACTAAGCCTTACTCATGGGAGATTCTAGACTGTCTCAACCATTCTTAAGGGTTCTTAGCTCATCCTCACCATGGCTAGTGTGTTCTTGGCTTCACCACATTGAAGTAAACCAAAGCAAGCATATAGAAACATCATTTGAAAACATAATACAACATTATGGTACAATGGGATATGGACATATGCTAGAGCACTTTTCATGGCTTAAAACACACATACACACATTCAAGAACAAGGTAAGCACACATTCATACATGAAAGAAAGTGAAGAGAGCTACCTTTGTTACACTTGCAAACCTTTTCCTTAAATCTTGAATCCTCTCCCTCAGCCTTACACACAAAAAGGTGTGGAATTTGTTTCTCTTGGCCTTTTTCTTGGTTTTTCTTACTTATTTCTCACTTTGCTTGGCCTCTTCAACTCAAATATGAATTTTCCACCTTTATTTTTTTCCTTGTTTTTCTCCTCCCTTTCTTTTCCTCTTGGTGTGCCCTAAACCCTAGCTCTCTCCTCTGGTTTAAGGCAGAAACAAATGTGGCTAAATGAATGAGGAGGTGGGGCATGACATATATATAGGTAGGTTAAGAAGAACTTTTCAAAAATTCCAATTTCATCCTTTTGTCTTGGCATTTTTGTTTCCAATTCGTTTTAGCTCTTTTTTGAGAATCGTCTTTTCCATCGTGAAAGTTAGATCCTCAATTTAATAAAATGCCTTTGGAATCACTCAAATCGGAGCTAAAACCTTTCCGAACAAATCCGTCAAAGTTCAGGTCAACCGACGTTGGAAAACATTCACCGAAGGGGTTTTAATTGTCATAAGGCTTCTTATGGTTTTCAAGGCCTCTGAGAACCCCAAAGAACTCAAAATTTTCATTTAGAAAGCCTTCCTATAGGAATTTCAAAATTTGCTCAAAATTACAAAAATGCCATTATGTTTTGTCAACCTTTCGTTCAAATTCATTTCTTTATTCTAGCTCCATTTTTCTTTCTATCTGAGCCTAGGATTTTTATTTTTAAGAGTCTAGAATGCTACTTAAATTTTTTGGGACCTTAACTAATTCATTTCAGGGGACTTGCTTTAAAAACATATCTATTTTAGTCGTTTGACGAAAATCAGACATTATAATTCTCTCCCTTTTAAATAAATTTTGTCCTTAAAATTTAGATAATGTACCTTATGGGAAGAGCTCTGGATACTTCTTTCTCATCTCTCCCTCTAGCTCTTAGATATCTTCTTCGAGAGATAACCCCTTCCAAACCACTTTCACCAATGATATCATCTTATTTTGTAACTACTTGAGTCTAGCATCCACGATCCGATCTGGTGATACTATATATGATAGATTATCTTGTAACTATACATTCTCATACTCTATGACATGTAAAGGGTTGAGTTGGTACTTTTTAAGTTAAGATACATGGAATACATTGTGTACTTTGCTCAAGTTTAGGGGCAAGGGCAAGTCTGTAAGCCACAGGTCCTACTTTATCAAGAATCTAGAATAGACCTTTGTATTTTGGACTAAGCTTTTTACTTTTAATAGACCGACCTATCCCTATGACTAAAGCACTCTAATGAAGACATAGTCTCTAACCGCAAACTCTAACACCCGTTTATATTTATCTACGTAACTCTTCCATCTACTTTGGGTCGTTAGTAGTTTCTTTCTTATGATCTCAATTTGTCTAGAAGTCTGGTCCACTAATTCTGGCCCTATCAGGCTCTGCTCTCTTAGCTCAACCTAACACATCAGAGATCTACACTTCTTTTCATACAATGCTTCATATGGTGCTATTTGTATACCTACATGATAGCTATTATTATAGGCAAACTCTGCTAGAGGCAAATATGTATCCCAATTTCCTTTCATTTCTAAGATACATGCCCTCAACATGTCCTCTAAGGTTTGGATGGTTCTCTCCATCTTTTATCTATTTAGGGGTGATAAGCTGTGTTGAATCTGAGTTTAGTATCTAGAGCATCTTATAATGATTTTCAAAAGTTTGAAGTGAACTTAGGATCTCTATCTGACACTATGCTCCTAGGCACACCATGCAATCTGACTATCTCCGGATGTATAACTGGGCTAATTTATCTAGGGTATAAGTGGCTTTCATGGCTAAAAACTATGCTAACTTTGTTTATCTATCTACTATTACCTATATTGCATTATGCCCCAATGATGTCTTGGGTAGACCTATGACAAAATCCATAGCTACACTATCTCATTTCTACTCCAGGATGTCTAGGGCATGAAGTAACCTAGCTAGTTTCTGGTGTTCTATTTTAACTTTTTGACATACTAAATATCAGGAGACATACTCTACTATGCTTGTTTTCATT
This sequence comes from Erythrophleum ivorense, assembly GCA_026724425.1. NCBI lineage: Eukaryota > Viridiplantae > Streptophyta > Magnoliopsida > Fabales > Fabaceae > Erythrophleum > Erythrophleum ivorense. The sequence continues at coordinate 92,128 of JAIUCV010000871.1, forward strand.
CCAGGCCACCAAAATATTTTCTTTAAATCATGATATATTTTATTACTGCCTGGATGAATGGTGTATTTGCTTTTATATACCTCATCGAATATTAAAGCTCTAATCTCTGTATTTCTAGGCATATACAGCCTATCCCTATACCTTATTATGTCATCTTCAGAGAGATTGAACTCCTAAGTGCTACCCTAGGCTATCTGAGATCTAATCATATTTACATGATCATCTCTTCACTGGGCTTCTCTTATCTGGTCCTTTAAGTAATTTTTTATTTGAGTTTCACTCATTAATAGTTTCCCTGAATGCACCTCACATGTGAGACTCATATCTCTGAATCTCTCAATTAACTCCTACTCTTTAATCATCATACGGGCCATATGTATGGATTTTCTACTTAGGGCATTAGCTGCAACATTAGCCTTACTGAGACAGTATTTCAAAGTGAAATCATAATCTTTTAAAATTTCTAACCATCTCCATTGTCTCATATTCAATTCTTTCTATTCAAATAAATATTTAAGGCTTTTTGTGGTTGCTGTAAATTTCAATAGCTGCCCCATATAAGTAGTGTCTCTATATTTTCAAAGCAAACACCACTTCTGCTAGCTCTAGGTCATGTGTATAGTAATTCTCTTCTTGTGGTTTTGGCTGTCTAAAAGCATAAGCTACCACTCGGCCCTTCTGTATAAGCACACATCCTAACCCTTTCTTAGAGGCATCACTATAGACTACAAAAAGTCTCTCTGAGGTTAGGAAGTACTAAAACTGGGGCCATGGTTAATTTGTGCTTTAACTACTAAAACCTCTTCTCACACTTCTCATCCTACATAAACAGTACATTCTTTCTAGTGAGCTTGGTCAGTGGCATCGCTATCTGAGAAAAGCCATGAATGAATCTCCTATAATAGTCTACTAAACATTTAAAGAGAGATTTAGCCAAGTTATATAAAAGTTAATCCTCTTATCTTTCTCTTCATTTTATTCTAATTAGTTTTATGTTTGATGAATTTTCATCTCATCCCTAAATCTAAAAATGGGTGTTTTAGTCATTTGTTACATGATTTTTCAAAGCTTGAGGTTAAAGGGACTATTAGGTAAGTATTTCCTTCTATTTTGATGTGTTATTATGATGGAAATTGCCTTAATGACTAACTTTCATATTGGATTTTGCTATTATGTGAAAATGCAATGAAATTAGAGTGAACCATTATAGTTTCTAGATTAGAAGGCTCAACTCCAAATTTTGGAATTCATTGGAAACAATTTCTTAGTAACTCTTAATATTAGGATTAATGGGTGCTTGATTCTTGTAGTAGATAATGACTAAGACTTGTATTGTAGTTAATTTAAGACTCTTAGAGTGTTGGCACTTGTTCTTAGCTCTTGAGGAAATTGGTGCAACCAAGTGAGGTAACTAGGGGTTTATTTTTAATTCCATGTATATGTTCATTCTAATCTTATATTTGCTGTACATATATGTTTTCCATATTAAATGATTGATTACCTACTTGATTGTGTTGGACCATAATCATGTCCTTGGAGAAGCTATGGTAATGTTGCCACTCATATATTGTGTTGTGATTGTGCACTAAGTTGTGATTAGACTAAATGAAATGCACCAAGCCATAAGCAAGCTCAATAGAGAGTTGGTGCCTTAGATGGACCTTTCCCTCTATTTTTGGCTATTAACATGTTGTATGTGATTGCTAATATGGGATAGTAGTAACTAGTAATTCAATTAGTTCATTTACTAATTATATTAATGATTTTGGTATTTATTATTATAAAAAGCATTTATGTTGATTAATTTGCACATATCTAAGGAATTGCTCTTTAATTACTGATATTTATATCTCACCTCATTTCATGGGTTAACAATTTCAGATGAAAGTTCCTCAGCTAAATAAAAAGGAAAGTAAATGGATGACTATCCCTAGATTTAGACCTTATGTGGGACTCCTACGCTTGGATGCTTTTGGTTCTTATGTAGATGCTATTCTTTTTGTAATCTAACTTGTATAGTATCATGATCCATTCATTTTTGCCAAGTGTAGGTATTTTGTAACCAAGGATTTAGTGTGTGTTTGGATAAGTGGTTTCTCTCCCAAAACACGTTTCCACAAAGCAAAAAATTATTACTTCTACCATACTGTAGTTGGGAAAACATGATTGTAAGCTTTTTCAACGCGTATCCAGACATGCTATTAACCTTTAGAAGACTAGGCTTTAATTTATATGGCATTTGATGTATCTATTTGATACTGAGCAAAGATGGACTACTGTGAATGTATGAATTATGATTTATCAATCAAAAGATGTGGTTATGTTACTAAATGAATATTTAGCCTAAAATCTAATATGTGAAGCTTGTTGCTATCATGTATGCCTTATGTGTGGCTTTGAGGTGTGCCATAGCCATATTTTACACTTAAGGTTACTTTAAAGATTTGAGGATAAGAACATGTTTATACCACTATTGAAACTTGCTCAAAGTGATTTGAGGTTAGCTGGTAAGAAAATGCATATTTTAAAGTTGTCACTTATGGCTTCACTTACCTTTTGCTACCATAATGGGTGAATTGATAATATATAGTAAGATTTAATTAGTCTAATCAATCCTTAGGTCCCTAAATGATGAGAGTTAGTAAGTTAAGGTATACAGGAGATTTTATGCTATTAAAATGATGCATTTCAACTATAAAAGGACCCTGGAATTTAATTAAAGGGAGTGCCAAATGTAACGACCCTAATGTCTAATCATAATAGTGAAGCTTAAATGTGTGATTAATATCATAAATTAAGGTCTAGAACCATTTCAATTAATCAATTTAAGAAAATGTAAGGGAATTTGAACCTTAATGTTATTAGAGTCATTAACTAAATAATCACAATTATTTATGCACATAAGTGAATCTAATCCTCAATCAAAAGCCTTTAATTCATTTATCAATTAATTCCAACTCACAAAAACTTCCTACAAGTGTTTCTAAGTCATTCCTTAGCATTTCCATAAGGAAAACCAAGGTTTCTAGACTGAAAGTAGAAGTTTGGGAAACTTTGCCCTAACTTGAAACCTTCCTATCGCAACTAAGTTGGCTACTGGATCTTAAAAACCAAGTTTCACATCTTGCGCTATGGCCTAAGATATTTACACCGTGGTGAAGTTGCTCTCGAGTTCAACTTCTCAAATTTTCGCAAATCATCACCATGGCGAGTTGGCCTCTCACTGTGACAAGCATATGTGGTGCCACGGTGGAAACAAGCCCTGGAGCTACTATATAAAGTTTCACAATTTGTGTCACGATAGGTGACAATTGTGTCATGCAATCTCAAATAAAAATAGGTAGACAGATAAAATTTGCAGGTAATGGTGCAACCTAGTTCATTTCCCAAGGAGTTGGTGCCTCAATTTGTTTATGAAAGAGTGTTCCAAGTATTGCTAAATGAAAATTGTTTAGGGGGGTTTTGGATTACTAAAATTTAATTGAACTAAATTGTAAATGACAAGAATAAAAAAAAACTTAAGACTAAATGAAGTGAACAATTAAGAAAATATGATAGCTAACCTTTAGATGGACACCCTAGAATTCAATTATCCCTGCTCCCTTTTTAGTGTACCAAATTTGGATTTAATTTCTTGCTCATTAGTGTATTTCCCATAAAAGCTCTCGAATGACCATCCAAGATTCAATTAATCAATTATTCAAGGAATTTGTAACAACAAGAAACCTTGAAAAATTAATTAATTGAATTAAGAACAAGAACACACTATACCCAATCCTAATTGATTAATAAAATCTGTTGCACAATCCACTTAAGATGCTAATTAACCAACTAGATTAATGAATTCCTCAAACAATTAATTGCACAAAAATTCCAGTCACTTAATCTAACAACCATTGCACCAATTGGCCTATAATCAAGAGAAAATTAAAAGTAATTTGCACAGCACTAATTCTGAAATTTTCACAAACATGTAATGATCACAATTAAAATTCTAAAGATCAAATTATACTAAATCCACAAATCAAGGAATTTCCACCAACATGTAATGATCACAATTAAAATTCCAAAGATCAAATTATACTCAATCCACAAATCAAACCAATCTAGTAATTTCAGTAATTAAATTCCTAAATTAATAAACTAGACCTAGTCAAATTAATAAAAGAATTAATGCTAGAATTAAAAGAGTAAGCAAAGAAATCTTTATCCAATTTGGTGAGGAAATGTGGAGCTCAAATCTACATCTGGGAGTCTTCAATCTTTAGTTAGCCACAAAGGATGATTCAAGCTACCATGGAGAATTTAAACGGAAGAGAATCGATGGAATGAGCAGCAGCCATGGAGAAACCAATGAGAAATTCTCCTTCGTTCCCTCCCTGAGGCTCTAACATTTTTACGTTGTGTTCGCCTCTTATTCCAGCTCGCTTCTTTTTCACATTTTTCTCCCACTGAATGTTCACGCTGTACGTGTTTCCTGTCACTTACTCTCCAGTCCTCCTAATGTGCTGCCCACGTTTTCATTTAATCCTATGTGTTCTGCTGTGTGTGCATGACTCCTTTAACTCTCACGTCAGCCTTCTCTAAACTCCAGCTCCCAGCTCATTTAGCTTGCAATTATTCCCACGTCAACCCGTAGCTTTCTTCTTCTCGCTGATGTTCTTCATGCTCCATCCAGCACATAGCAAACACGTGAGTTCTTCTTAGCTCTTTTGTAACACCATATATTTCTAACATGCTTCCGATCATTTCTAAGTCTCACATGATCAATTGAACAAAAGGAAATGGAAAATGACATTAAAATAATGCCCTATTTCGAGCTTACGTCGCGTATAAAAATTTCATTCGGTGTCACACGGACCATATGAGCTCATACAACACGTTCTCATATTTAATTACATACATACAACTCATTTGCATAACCAAAGTTGGCCCACAACTCGTGGAACTCAAAGGGGACCATCAAATTCACACTCTTATTTTCGGCCAGAATTTCAATTTTTCTGTCACAACTTCGGAAATTCATAACTAAATCCACAAAATTCGAAATCCAACAAAATTTACCATTCCAGAAAGCTCTGGATGTCTACCACATGATAAAAATAGTTTCAACTCATGAAACATTAATGGGAGAGCATTTGACATCCGAAAAGCCACTGGGGTTGCTGCTGTCTGGGTCACTGGTTCAGTTTACTGATAGGAAGTTTCAAAATTTGTAACTAATTCTAGAAAAATTGAAATCATTCATTCTTGGCCATTATGGAAATCTAAACATGTCTAATTTATTCTAAAAATATGTCCAGGCCATGAAGCATAACACAGAAAACGTTTGACATGCGAAAAGGGGTTAAGGTTCGGACAGCTACTGGTACTGATGCAAGTGTCTGCTATGAACTTCGAAAATGTCCAATTAATTCCAAAAATATCCAATACATGAAAATAATACTAATTTGGAAAGCTATGAATGTTAAATTTATGGTAAAAATAGACTCAGACCAGAGAAAGCACGCTTAGCTACCCAAATTCAATGGAACAGTGACTCAAGTCGTGCTGAGCTACTGCTACTGTCCCAGAAATTCAAAAATTCATATCTCTCAACTCAGATCTCCAAATGAGGTTCTTCCAGTTTCTACAAGTAACTATGAATGCCTAGTTTCTAGCTATAAAATTTCGTAGTCATTGGACCACGTTTGCCCCTCGGATGACACAATTTTAAAACTGACCAAATGAACAGTACCAATGCAAATCCGAAATTCTGATACCAAATTTGAAAAATCATAGAAAATTCCACAGACCTCCAAATGACCTGATCTATGGATTACCAAAAATCTCTAGGCAAGATCTACTTGCATTCAAAATTTCAAGTCAAGAAGAGGTCATTTAGTCAGATTTTGCCATAGCTCAAGCTTATGGCAATTTTGATCCCAACAAGAGGCAACTTTGGTTCAAATGAACCATCCATGGTTCCATACACATTTGAGCAACTTAGAAAGCATAAATATAGCATAAATAAGTCCCTCGTAAGGTCTGAACTCTCATGCAACTCAAATTCACCATGCCACTTCCATAAACATACATACACAAATGGGCTCCCAAGTGGTTAAAATACATAATTCTACTCATTAGACTCTATTCTTGATACATTCACTAACTTTACATAGTTTTACACTTGTTCAAAGTGTCATGGCTCAAAAATAACATTTACATATCTACTTTTACATTCTAGTCATCATAGTATATCAAAATATAAAGGTTTGCCAAGAGATGGAGATTTAAGCTCCTTGGCTTCCATCCTTTGGGTCTTGAACTCCACCTAGATCATATGAGATGAGAGAAAGGAGGGGGTGAGATTCATTGAATCTCAATAGCTCATACACCTATTCAATCACATTTTCAAGGCATATAACATGTCAAGGGTACAAGTATGCAACTACTCAATCCATGAAGCATTCAATTTCCACATTTTTATGTCACAAACACATGTCAAGAATAAGAATGAGCTCTAGGGACTTTTGGGTTGGCCTCACCCCATTTCTAGGACTTTTGGATTGCCTCACTCTTGGTTCTTGGGACTTTTGACTTAGCGTCACCCATCCAAGGGACTTTTGGCCTTGTCTCACCCATGCCATGAGACTTTTGGCATCTCCTCACCCACATTAAGGGACTTTTGGCACTACCTCACCCTTATGAGCCATTTCCATCATTCAAAGACATTCAAGAAAGCATATTGGGACCAAAATAGCAACATAGCATCAAGTGGCATGTCTCAAACATATAAACATACACACAAGAACACAATGACACCATATGCAACAAGAAAATGCAATAAGAAAAGGTGGAGAGCTACCTTGGTGCAAATTCAAGCTTTACTTTGCTTGTTTATTCTCCTTTTCGGTTCCACAAACACAAGAAGGTGGGGTTGGATTTCTTTGGCCTATTCACAATAAACAACACTAAATTATACTCTTGGAACAAATTATGACATCCAACTCACTCTTAAGACTACACTTTGGTCTATTTGTCACAATATGGTTCCATTAAGGACCTACTGAAGCAACTACCATAATTAACATTCTTGGTTCCATTCTCTTGCCATATTTAGACCTCTTGACCTCATTTAAGGTCCTTGAAGCCATCACACACTCACTTTCACAAACCTAGGTCCATGTTGCTTCATAAGGTTACATTATGGAAGCCATTGCCTCATCTCCCAACCTAAGGCTTCTAAATTTTTTCCAAGGGTTTCTCCTATCTTCTTTTATCATATAAAGTCCCAAATCAAGCTTGGAACCATTTAAAATACTCCCTAGCTATCTCTAAGGGTCTTGACCTAGTTATACTTCCATTAAAAACCCATGGAGTTTGGGATTTTTCCTTAATGGATGGGGCACTTGGGAGGCTCCCTAGGAGTCTTAGAAACTCAAACAAACACTCACATATGATGGGGAAGTCTTGAATCAACCCAGATTTTAACTTATGTTCAAGCACCTTACACTTTTCCAATTTGAGTTTTACTAGTTTTTCATGCATTTCTTTGGTATAATCCATCTTCCCATGCCTTAGTTTGATGGATTCTTTTGGATTATAAAACAGAAACTCTTCCCTCTTCATGGTTCTGGTCAAGACATCCTACCATGGAAGAGGAGAAGGAGAAAAAGAAGCAACAAAGGAAGAGAAACTACCTTGCAATCAAGCTTCCTTCAAGAGCCCTTCCTCTTCCCTCTTTCTCCTCCTTAAATTTTGAATTTCCCTCCTCTGATCTGGACCCGAATCAGCACCAAAAAATACATTAAAACCATGGAAAGATGAAGCAAGAAGGGGAGGATGAAGTTTCAAGAGGAAAGAGCATGAAAACCTTACACTTTCTCACCTTTTCTTTGGCTTTTCTTCCTCCAAAATTTCCTCCCTTTGTGCGCCTAAGACAGCAGCTCCATTTCTGAGTTTTGGGCAGAAGAAAGTCGGTTTAGAGAGGGGGGAGCTGAACGTGGCTTAAAAAGGGAGTTTGGAAGCTTCTTTTGTGCACTTTGTTTCCATTTTTGCCCTTCCATAATGGCATTTCTGGTTTGCCTTCGTTTTAGCTCCTTTTTGAGAACCATCTTTTCCATCATAAAATTAAGATTCCCAATTTAATAAAATGCCTTTGGAATCACTCAAATCGGAGCTAAAACCTTCCCGAACGAACCAGTCAAAGTTTAGGTTAACCGACGTCGGAAAGAGTACACCGGAGGGGCTTTACTAGTCCCGGGGCTTCCCATGGTTTTTGGGGCCTCTGAGAACCCTGGGCAACTCAAAATTTCTATTTAAAAAGCCTCCTAGGTGTTTTTCTAAAATCACACTTATTTACGAAAATGCCACTGGCCTTTCGGCAAATTTTTCGAATCACTCCGACCCTAGTTTTTGGGCAACTCAAGGCTCAAATCCTCATTTTCTATTATTTAAAATTTTATTCAAATTTTATTTGGCCTTGAATCACTCATCTCAGGGGATTTACTTTTCAAACTGGCCCGTTCCAGCGATTGTACGATGTACCGGGCGTTACATCTTTCACATTAAAACTAAGATCTTTCACTCCATAACAACTCGTGGCTCTTCCTCTTTTCTACTCCTCCACACTTTCAACCTAAGACTTCTTTACGTGGAGCTATTTCTACTTTGTTTCAGCTTGAATGTGTAGTTTCTTCAGATGAGGTGTGGGGAATGGAGTGTGTAGCCTTGATGGGTCTCTCGATGGATCAATGTACTTCATGCATGGTTCTGTTCAATGTTTAACTTTGCTTCTCTTCATGCATGTAAAACCCGTGGCTTGTACTCTGTTTACCTGCTTCATCATTCTTTCTCTTTTTCAAAATAGTAGCTTCTTGCTTCTTCAAATCTAGAACGTGCTTTAGCTAATGCTTCCTCCTTCAATATGGTTCAGCTGACTCTTCATTCCTCTACACGTTCTTTAACCACGTTGCTTCTTCTTTTAGCTTTGTGAGCTTTCTCTCCTTGATTCATCCACCCAAACTCGAGACCTCACTTCCAAGTAAACGTCTTCTCTGAAGCTTCAAATAGTACCATGCTTATGTAGTTTGTAGCTTTCCTTCACGTCAATTGTGACAACCCTATCTTCTAGTCATTGTAATTAGGGTAAAATACGTGATTAATAACCATAAATTAAGGCTACAAGATATTATAACTAATTACATTTGGAAAATGCAAGGAAGGTTGAACCTTAATGTTATTAGAGTCATCAACTAAATAATTACAAGCATTCATGTACACAAGGGAAACAAACACTTATTTATAAGCCTTTGATTCTATTACCCATTAATTCCAACTTGCAAGAATCTTCTATCATTGTTTCTAAATCATCCCTTGAGGTTACCATATGAGACACCAAGATTTTTATGTTAGAATGAGAGTTTGGGACCGTTAGCCGGGCCTAAATATCCTTGCGCCATGGCCAATTACTCTCGGATTCACTCTTTTATCTTCACATATCATAGTGGGGGTTGAATTGTTGCTGTGGCGAATCTACGTGGCACCGCGGTGGAAATACCTCCTAGAGCTACTGTTCAAAGTCCCACAATTCTCGCCTAGATGGAATATGCTTGCACCACGACGTGGCTAGCTACTGGACACTCCTTACCTACTTTCCTTGACTTGAGCCGTGGTGAGACATGTTGCGCCGTGGCAAGTTTTCTCTTTGTCACCCTCCCTGGGCAACATTTTCGCTTTGAGTTGCTGCTAGATTTCTCAACCTGCGGTGTCTCTCGCCACTGTCACTATCCAGGCCACGGCAAGGCCTTCCTAGCTATGGTGTGACTCCCTTCTGTAACTACATCTCCTAAATTTCATCTCATGCACTCCAATTCTCCTCCTAGGAACACCCTAGGACCATTCCCCCTCATTTTATACGACTCTAATGGTATTTATCTACCTTATTTACCCAATTATTCTACCATTACCAATTCAAAACTTAACTATTAATTCCTACTCATCTAACTACCATATATTATCAAATTCATAGATTAATGACAGTAAGAATTTCATAAGCTACCAACAATTATTATTAAAATATATCTATATATATATTCCATGAGAGATTTCTTGCATCGCTAGCTCTCAACTCTACATCCAATGTGTCACATAATTACAATGCCTAAATGGTAAATCATATCATAAGTTCACAACAGATATCATAAATTCATACATCCAATACCAAACTAAAGTAAGGCCTACTCCTCAATAGATACATGCTATATTATCAAAATACAGACTCCTACACTTGGCAACATGATTACACGATGATGCTATACAAAAGGGGTATAAAATTTAGCATCTATCCTACTCAAATCAGCCCAAGTATAGCCTCCCCTACACATGGTTGCAGCTTATGGATTTTTATCCACTTGTTTCTCCTTATCCTTACCCGAAGAACCTTCACCTGAAATAGTTAGCCCATGAAACAGGGTGAGATGCAAATCTCAGAAACCAAGGTAGATTCTATTCATATATTCCAGTTTAATTAACATATATGCATGATTTCATGTAAGCATAAGAAAATATACCAACCATATCAGTAAATGAAATAATTAGGCTATCTATAATTACTATCCCATACTAGCAATCATAATTTCATACGTTAAAGGCCAATAACACTAGGAGAGGCTCGTCCATAGCACCCACTCCCCAATGAGCATAACCAAGGCTCAGTGTATCTGGCGTTTGATCATAAGCCGGTGCCTAATCAAAGCACATGTGACGATTGTGTCGTGCAATCTCAAATAAAACTAGGAAGCGAAATAAATTTTATAGTTAATGGTGCAATCCTAGGTCATCTCCCTTGGAGTTTATGCCTTAATTTGTTTATAGAAAGGTTATTCTAAGTATTGCTACTGAAACTTATTTTGGGGTTGAAGTACTAGAATTTAATTGAACTAAATTTAATTGACAAAAATCAAAAGAATTTAAAACTAAATGAGATGAACAATTAAGAGAATATGGTAGCTAGCTTTACATTGGACTCCCTAGAATTTAATTATCCTTGCCCTTGATTTAGTTTACCAATTTTGGAATTAATTCCTTGCTCTTTAGTGTATTCCCTATAAAGATTCTTGAATAACCATCCAAGGTTCAATTTATTAATTATACAAGGAATTTGCAACCACTAGAAACCTTGAATAACTAATTAATTGAATTAAGAACAAGAACACACTTTAACCGAATTCAATTGGTTAATAGAATCACATGCACAATTTACTTAAGATACTAATTGACCAATTAGATTAATTAATTCCTCAAACAATTAATTGCACACAATTTCTAGTTAATTAATCCAATAACCATTGCATCAATTAACCCAAGATCAAGAGGAATTTGAAAGTAAATTGCACAGAATTAATTCTGGAATTTTTATAAGCATGTGATGATCATAATCAAAATTCTAAAATCAAATTCAATTCATAAAACAAATTAATAAATTTTCAGCAACTAAATTCCTAAATCAATTAACTAAACCTAGTCAAACTAATCAAAGATTTAATGCTAGAATTTAAAAGATATAGCAAGGAATATTTATCCAATTTTGTGGGAAAATATGGGGCTTAAATCTTCATCTGGGAGTTTCCAAAACTTCAACTAGCCACCATGGTTAATTCAAGCTGCCATGGAGATTTTAATTGGAGAAGAGTTGATGGAATTTGCATTAGCCATGGATAAATCATGAAAGAATGCTCCCTGGACGTTCTCCCTGGCTCTCCTAGAAGTCTCGCCCTTTTCCACGTCTCTCTCCTATTCTGTTCTTGCTCTCTTCACGTGTGTTTTTTTTTTTCTTCTGGAATGAGTGAAGGAATATATATATATATAGGCGAGGATTTCCTAAATTATAAAGGCGTGAATGAAGTGAACTCTGGGTGATAATTCAGAGGCGTGAATGTGCTGGATTGTGAGAGGCGTGAATGAAGTATGAATCCCCTTTGGAGTGTGCTTCTGGACGATTTAAACATGCTCCTGTTCATGTGATTTTTTAATTGACTCCATGTCAACTTTGCATGCTTCATTCATTCTAATATAATTCCATGCTACTGCTCTTCATTAATTATTTCTCACGTGAAAGTCTCTTCGTGTCAACCCGTAGCTAGTTCTTCATAATCACATGAGAAACCTCTAGCTCATTAACTCGATTCAGAACATAGGTTCATTATTTGTGTGATCATCCTAATGCAGCTTCTTCCCATAGGTTCATCGTTTCTATTCTTCTCCTCGTCAGCTTCTCCTTTATTCAGCCACCTAAGTCTTCTCCTGGATGCTTCGTTTAAACCATCAACTGGAGCATTTGCTCTGTTTCTACATTAACATATTATGCTCTGATCTACCTTCTATTTTCGCTGCTTCATTCTTTTTCCATTTCAAAATAATAGCTTATTGCTTCTCAACCAGAACTTACATTCTTCTACGTTCCCCTCGTGCTCAACCGTTGCTTCTCTTCATGCTCTGTTTTCTACGTAAAAACTGTAGCAAATACATTCTGCATTACGTTGAAACTGCAGCTCCTTTAGTTTGCTCGTAGCTAGTTCTCCCATGCATCTGCTTCTATGTAGAACCCCTCATCGAGCCTCTCTTCCTTGATCTGTAGCTCTTCATTCAGCTTGTTTTGTTCTGAACCTCTGTTTTGCTCCTTCTGTTTCAGCTCAAAACCCATAGCTTTTGTGCTTTCTTCGTGTAGCTTTTCCACGTAGCTCCTGCGTGTTCACTACGTCTACATGCTTTATACCTTAGCTTCATGCAGCTCCTTAGCTAGAACCCGTGGCTTCTTCGTTTAGCTCTCCCAGCTTCAATTCATAGCTTCCCACGTTAACATCTCACAGGTTCTGCACGTCAATGAATTACATGCTGCCACCCACGTGTTTGTTTATTTATTTCCTCCTACATACAGAGCTTTCCTTCTCTTTTAGCTTCCTCGGCTACTGCTTCTTCTTTACTCTAGAACCCATAGCTTTTTCATTCGATTTTTCCCCCAGCTCTCCACATGATTTCTTTCCTGATTTATTGTTGCATTTTTCTGCCCAAGAGAACCAACAAAAACAAATATAAAAACCTAATACATTATTTACAATATTGCCATTATCAGAAATTAATAAAAATAGAATTATCATCCAATCTTTTCCCTTATTTTAATTTTTTTCAATTCATTTGCTTCAAAAGAAAATTCTGTAAGAAATTAAAAATTGTTTTAAAGATTGAAAATATTTAATCATCAAAGAATTTTGGAGAATAAAATCTTAGCAATTTAAATCCAAAAATTCTTCTAATTAATTCAAAATTGTATTATTTTTCAAAATTAACCACAAATTCAAATATTGTATAATAAATCCATTTAAGCTCAAATTAATCATTAAAAACAATAATAAATGTGGATAAAATATATGAAAATTAGCACTTATCAACATGCATAGGTGACAGCCGCACCACAATTCCACCATGGACTCATAAGGTCCAATCACATATAACAGATAGCCAACCAATTCATTTAGCTTTCAAAATCATATCATGTAGCAAATACAAGATTAAAATAGACATATGCATAGAATTAGCCTAAACCTCAGTTATCTCACTTTGCAGACAATTGAAAAGCCACTAGCAATACAAAAATCTCCCTATAACCATAACATCAGAAAGATTACTACTTTAAATCATCATGTATAGTAGTAACAAGTGCCCAAAAATTAAAATACTAATGGCTACCAGAGGACACCTACCCAGCCACCACAAATCCTCAAATTCGGATTGAATATGTCCTCTACCAGAAACTTCAATATATCACCTTAATTCCTAAGCAAATTCATACATAATTATTCTTAATTAACCTAAATCCATGATTAACACCTTAATTAATTTTAGAGTGTTACACGTTCTGCAGCCCTTCTCATGTAGCTTCATTTGGTTCTGCCCATGTGTAGTTCTTCCACGTTATTTCTGCCTAGACTTGTGCATTTAATTGATGCTGCTCACGTGTTCTATTTACTTTGTTCTACTAGCTCAAAGCTTCTCTTCTCTATATTCTTCATTCCCACGTCAGCTTTGTATGTTTATATTTGTGACATGGAGAGGATGAAGTGTGTGCTGGACGAAGTAGCATCTAGATCCTCTAATGAATGGAATGTGTGAATGACGATAAAAATGCATGGAATGAATGCATTCTTCACATTGCTTTCTTTTCCATTCATCAAAGCTCATGTCCCTTCATCACAATAACGTGTCTGCACAGTCAACTCCACATTCTTTTATGTCAACCCAAGCTCCTTCTTTTCTTTTCTTATATTGTACGTTCAATCTGTAGTAATCCACATCAACTTCTCACGTGTTCCTCTATCTAACTTCTTCTTCATTTGCTTCCCATGTGCTTGTTTTGTTGTTGCTACGTTGAGACATTCAGCCCATAGCTTCTTCTTTGTTTTTTTGTGGCTGTGTGAAATGAAACATGGTCTTCCTTACATGCTTCTTCAGCTGCTGTCCTGCCCACATTTGAGCTTCCTTTCTCTAGCTTCCTTTCTTATGAACCCATAGGTTTGTGTTGAAGCTTTACGTAGATAGAATGCAGCTTCTTATGACGTGGGGAGTATGTGTAACTTCAAGTGGTTGTAGTTGCTAAATGAATGTCCATGTAAGCTTCATGGAAGAATGTGGGTGCCCAGCTTCATCTCATGCATATATATATATATATATTTCTTTTCAATATTTAGATTTTATTTGCCCATAATCTGCATAAAATAATAAACTAAATTAAGTGGGAATGATTTTGTAAAATTTATTACAAAATTTATGCATTAAAGTTCTAAAATCTTGTAAATAATTTCCTTGAGTGCACAAATGACTACTAACATCAAATTTTACCTAATTAAACTACTCAAGCTATATTTGCTCATTAAAATATTTAAGTTAGGAGAATTTAAACACATAAAAATCATGTTTATCAAATTCCCCCACACTTAAACCTTTGCACTCCTAGGCAAAGCTCAAAATCCAAGATAAAAGAATGAATTGAAACACCAGGCTAGTAGAATGGCACGTGGAAAATGAAAATGGAAAAGAAAGTGTAAAAATCATAAGCTAGAGACTAATCACAACTCTTCATCACTTCAACAATCCAAGCTAACTTCACTTGCATCAAAAGAACAAATTCCATGACAATTTCATTTGAAAAGAATGAATTGAAATGCATAGCCTCTCACATGGATTAGTGTTTACTCTCAACTCTCAAGTGTTTATAGAAAATGTAGATCACTTAAGTTCTACCTATCAAAGTTCACTACCATAAACTTGTCAAGCTTTTAAATCTCCGCCAACCATGCCAAATGCAATGCACAAATCAATAGGACTTTATTCAAAGTTGTAGCAGGGTTAAGGGAAGAAATGAATGGAGACAAAAACAAGGGGAAAAACAAACAATTTGATACCTTAAAACCTCAAGAGCAATCAATGGAAACCTAGGATAGGGAATTTCTAGGCCTTATTTCCAACTAGTGATAGTGAATACTAACTCAAAACACTTTTTTCTTTTGATTATCAATGAGTTTTGCTCTTTCTTTTTTTTTTCTCATTACTTTCCTGTTGCTTTTCTATCTCTTCTTTTCTTTAACTTTGTACATTTTCCTCAATTTGAATAACAATGGCCTAAATGGATGCAAAGCATACATTCATCTATCCTAGACAAATGTAATGCTCTTTAAAATCCCTAAGGCATCTTAAAACAAGGTGGGAATTTTTTTTTTCATTGGTCATGGGTTCAACAAGAAAAGAAAATCAAGATTCAAAGTGGCTAAAACAATGGATAAAATGCATTTAAGGTTGGCTTTTTGGCTATCTAGCTACAAAAAGAAATGAATGCCTTATCATTTTCATGCATGCAAATGCAAATGTAGTCTCAACAAAGAATCAAGACAAGTTCCAGAGTGAAAGCATAAATAGGTGAATACATACTAGAAATGAATAGATATGGCTCAAATCCTCACCAGCTCGCCTATCAAATACTTCATTGAAATCAAATTCATTGACACTTCACTTGAATCAAGACACAAGATCTATCACTTATCATGTCTAAGTGAATCCAAGCTATAATCATCTCAACTTGCAATTTACACAGAAAGACTGAAAAGAATCATGCTATTTTTCAAAAATTTTCTCGAAAATTTTTCAATTTTTTTTAATAAAGGAAGCAAAGAAAGATGAAATGGAATGAAATGACTCCCCCCCCCCCCCCCCCGCAAACTTAAATATTGCATTATCTTTAATGTCAGCACATAGTCCAATTAACAGATAAACAACACTACATAAAGAGTATAAAGAGAGAGTATACAACCAGATTAACTTAAATCAAAGATCTCAAGGTAGGCTTAGATTCCTATGTAGATGGTTAACAACTGTTTATTACTTATAAAATAGAAACAAAACAAAGTGTAATGTAGAAAAAGAAAGGAAAACTAAATCCTAAACTAAAAAGAACTATAAAAGACTAACCAATCATAAGTATCAAAAACTAGAATTATAACTATTGTATTCCTCTTCAATTTAGCAAATTTAAGTCTTACTACTTTAAAGCATTTTGATTGATCATGCAGAGATGATTCATGGACTTCTTTAACTATCAGTAGTTTTAGAAAGTCATATTCAGCATTTTCAAGAGCAATAAAAGAAGAAAAATCAAATTATGGAGATTTAAAACTAAAGAAAGAAGATTTAAAATCAATTTTAAAAACACTAGACTCTAAACCCTCTAAATATCTATCAAAGCCAATAAAATCAATCGAACTCCCATTAGTAAGAGTCACTGCATTAATAGGAAAATGCAATTGCAACTTCTCATAGTCCTTTGAGTTCAAGGTATCTGACAGTTGCTTTCTCTCAGTTGGGAGAGTCTATTGATTGTTAGGAATTACTTCACCAACTTTAGGGATCCATTCAGGACTCTTAGCAAAAGAAATAATATCTTCCCTGACCAAAGAGACATCAGTAGCCTCACAAAATTCTAGACAATTATCAACAGCAAAATCAAGTCTCCTACTAGTATCAACAACAGCACAAGGATCAACGAGATGTTCAATATCAGCATTATCTTTATGCATGTTCTCATCAATACCAGTATGATCAATAGAATCATTCTTATCAACAACTTTAATGTAAACAAAGGAATTCATGGATTCAATAGATTTATCAAACTTCAAAAACTCATCAATCTCAACACATATAGGACATGTATGCATATCATCACATAAGAATTTAAAAGTGGGGTTTGAATTATTAACAACAAGTTGTCTAACAATTTTACTGTCTATGTCCTTTTCACATGTTACATTCACTGCTTCATCAGTCTTATCATCACGGGCTAGTGAGGAATCATGTTGATCAGTATATGTGAGGAACTCATTAGTCTTAATGAAAGCATTAATCTGGGAGTATTTATCACATATAGCGGATTTAGCACCCACACAATTAATAGAATCATTCAAATCAGCTATGTCACATGGTCCAGATGGCATGTTATCCCTAAACTTAGAAGATGCATCATCAATAGGCTTATCAACCAATTCCACGCTAGGAATAGAATGATCATCACATTTTAAGTCACCCCCATACTTATCTACTACCCTAGACTCAAAAGAATCATCATTAACAGGTTCAGAAATGAATTTACCATTATGATCATAGCTAGGAGTAGAAATACCAAGTGCATCAGTACACAAAGAATCATGAACATCAACAATTATGTCAGTTTTACTCAATGAATTACCATAATCAACTATATCAAGAGATTCAACAATAATTTCCTCATTTACAACATCATCATGCAATTCAGAATCAACCACATTATATGCATCAGTAGTCACAGTGCTATCAAGCATACTAGATCCAGCCCCAATAAATTGTAAAGTATTAGAAGATGGAAGGATATTACCAAATAAAAAAGATTCTTCCTCCTCTATACATTCCCTTCTAATTTGCTCTTTAGTCAATTCAGTAGCACTTGAGGTAGGTTGATTCATCTAAAATCCTGAATCCTTCATGAAGTTATCCATCATTTGTTGGTTTTGGAGTTGCAACCGTTTAGTTTGTTATTGGATCATTTGATGCATTTGTTGGTTTTGAAGATTATAGGCTTCAATTAGCTACATCATCCTCTCTTCCCAACTTGGTTCCCTTTAGACCTCTTGTTGCATGTATCCCTCATGATAATTGTAAGGATGATATTCTGGCTCTTACATATGGAAGTTATGGTATAGCTCATAATGATGGTGGTAATTGGGGTGGCTTTCATATGGATAGTTGTATGGTTCAATGGAATTAGTGTGAACTTTGTAGGAATGGTAGTATGGTTGGTAGCATGGTTGTTAGACTTGTTTGATATTATTGTGCTTGTCGTTCAAGGAGGCCTTGAAGCATTGATTTGACTTCATCCAACTTTCGAGAAATCCTATCCTTTGCACAAGAATTATAAACACCTTGATTTGAATAATAAGGATCCATTTAAAGCCAATAAAATGAGAAGTTCAATCACTTTCAGTATAAGAAAAATCACTAGCAAATTATAACTAAAATTAACTCAAATTTAAGAAAATAAAAATCCAAAGAAGCTACGACTTACCTAACAATAAAAAACACTCTAAAACAAATGTTAATCACATAAAATAAGCTCACAAAAAATAAAGAAATTAAATCTAGAAAAATTGAGAAATTCCTAAAAAATTCAAAAAAATACTAAAAAATTAGAAAAACTGTCTTAAACGTTGGAATTTGGCCAAAAAATGGTACACCTAATAGCTTTTCTATTACTTTTGCTTAAAACACCAAAAACCTTGGAAAACAAAGTTTGAGAATTTTCTGGGCACTTCAAACAAAAAATCCAGCAAGCAGACAAGTTGATGTGCAACACCAAAATGATCCAAATCCAAGTTCAAAACAGAATAAAAACTAAGCTAAAATAGAACCAAAGCAGAGCTAAAATAGAACTAAACACTTAGAAAACATTCTTAAACAATTGAAAATCCAATTCCTCGGCAACGACACCAAATTTTTGAGACGCTCCTCGCCCTCAAAATAAACTAGATTGGATTAAATTTATAGCTAGTGGCATAACCCAGGTCATCTCCCTTGGAAATAGAGTTCAATATTCAATTGGATTTTGTAAGTGTTAAAAGATCCTAGAACTATCTAATTAAGGGGGGTTTTTGATCTAATTAGACCAAGTAAAATGAAATTGAAATAAAATTCCTAATTGCTACCTAATCGATGAATTATGGTTGATAATGGGCTTGTGACTAGCTTTGGATTCGTCCCTTGGTATCCACTATCCTTATCCTAATCCATTTATGATTAATTCTGGCCTAAGAGTCCCTATTTGTGTCCAATACAAATTATCTTGAGTTACCACACAAGAATCAAGGGATTAACAATTTAATGTTGAATTGAAACCTCAATCCTGTATCAAATCGCTAACTCTTGTCATTAGGATTAATGAACACTTGAATTGAATAATTAATTGATCAATTAGCCTCTGAATTAACACCCTAGGATGTTTAATTAACTAACCAAACTCCAAGGAATCCTTAAATCAAACAATAAAGCTCATAATTTCACTCATGAATTTCATCGAACACTTTTATGGCATACATGGGAAATTAAAGGAAAGTGTAAAATTCATTGTTTAATTTAGCTAATTAATCAACAAAAAGGCTTTCTAATTAGTGTCAAGCAGCCACTAATTACAATTACACAAACTCCTAATCAAAAGTAACTTAACCAGGCTTGTACAAGAAAAAGAAAAAGTGTAGGAAAGTAGAAATTCTTAGCCAAAAGTAGAAATTCAAGCTTGCACTAAGAGCCTTCTTCCTTGCTAGTCATAGATGGAGGATTAAGACTTCATTGGATGGAAGAATGGAGGATGAAAGAATGGGAAGTGGCATGGAGTGGCTCTAGATGAAGGAAGGGACGACGAATGTGTGAATGGAATCACGGAGTGAATGAATGCGTATGGAATGTGCATCTTTAACATGAATGCCTCCTCCCTGATGTTGCCACGAGTGCATTTTAATCTTCTCACATGGTTTCTTTTCTTTTCATGTGCTCAGCCCTCTCATTCCTTCTCATTACCTGTAGCCACATCATGTGTGTGTAAGTGTGGGCCCCACTTCATTTTCTTTTATAATATTCCACATGAATTCCAGCCTATAGCTTCTGCATGCTTGTTTCTCTGTCTTTCTGCATGTTCTGCCTGTAGCTTCTTTGTGTTTGCCAATTCATTCCATGTAACTTCTTTACTTTGGCTGCATGCCTTATGTTTTACTCCTTGCTCTCATTTAATTCTTCTAGCGTCTTTCTTCACATGTTCTATAGCCCTTCTCACGTAGCTTCATTTGGTTCTACCCATGCATGGTTCTTCCACGTTATTTCTACCTAGACTCATGCATTCAATTAACGCTGCTCACATGTTTTATTTACTTTGTTCTATTGGCTCGAAGCTTCTCTTCTCTATGCTTCTTCATTCCCACATCAGCTTTGTATGTTTATATTTGTGACGTGGAGAGGACGAAGTGTGTGCTAGACGAAGTAGTGTCTAGATCATCCAATGAATGGAATGTGTGAATGATGATAAAAATGCATGGAATGAATGCATTCTTCACGTTGATTCTTTTCCATTCATTGAAGCTCATGTCCCTTACTCACAATAACGTGTTTGCATAGTCAACTCCATGTTCTTCTACGTCAACCCATGCTCCTTCTTTTCTTTTCTTATATCACACGTTCAATCTGTAGCAATCCATGTCAACTTCTCGCGTGTTCTTCCATCTACCTTCTTCTTCATTTTCTTCCCATGTGCTTGTTTTGTTACTGCTACGTTGAGACGTCCAGCCTTTAGCTTTTTCTTTATTTTTTTATGGCTATGTGAAATGAAACATGGTCTTCCTTATAAGCTTCTTCAGCTGCTATCCTGCCCACATTTGAGCTTCCTTTCTCTAGCTTCCTTTCTTGTGAACCCATAGGTTTGTGTTGAAGCTTTACGTAGATGGAATGCAGCTTCTTATGACATGGGGAGTGTGTGCAACTTCAAGTGGTTATAATTGCTAAGTGAATGTCCATGCAAGCTTCATGGAAGAATGTAGGTGTCCAGCTTCATCTCATGCATATATATTTTCTTTTCAATATTCAGATTTTATTTGCCTAAAATCTACACAAAATAATAAACCAAATTAAATGGGAACAATTTTTCAAAATTCATTACAAAATTTATGCGTTAAAGTTCTAAAATCTTGTAAATAATTTCCTTGAATGCACAAATGATTACTAACATCAAATTTTACCTAATTAAACTCCTCAAGCTATATTTGCTCATTAAAATGTTTAAGTTAGGAGAATTAAAACATATAAAAATCATGCTTATCAATAGCTTATACTTACATCATGGCGAAACTAGCTACTAGAATGCTCATCACCTAATTCCCTTGACTTACGCCACAACAGAACATGTTACTCTTTATTACCCTCATTGGGAAATATTTTCATTTTTTAACATGGCGTGACACCTTGCGCTGTAACACTCTTTGCCTTTATCACTCTCTTGGCCACGGCGAGCCATTCCTAGCTGCGGCGTAGCTCTCTCTTATGCCTATACCTCCCAAATTATCATGCATAAGAAAATTTCATGTGATAATAACAAGCAACCAGATTTATATACAACTAATATTATCATTCAAATATAAATCCCAATAGGGTACCATGCATTACTAGTCTAAGTCATCATTTAAGTTATCACATGATTACATTCCCAAATAGTTAACGATATCTTAACATCAACTAGATTCCATGTCAGATATATAAGTTTGTACATCAGATACCAATTTAGCATGAGGTCTAACTCCACCATAAATATATTCTAAGTTAACAAGACACAATCTCTTATGCTTGGCAATATAATTACATGATGATGATATACAAAGAATAACAAAATTAGAATTTACACTAAATTAGCTCAATCTAAGTGTATCTTCCCACACCAGGCCTTAGCTCATAGATGTTTATCCACTTGCTTGTCTTTATCCTTAACCAAAGGACATTCACTTGAAATAGTTAGCCCATGAAATAGGGTCAAATGCAAATCTCAGTGACTAAGGTAAATTCCATTTATATATTCTAATTTAATTAATATATGTGCATAAAATCATATAAACATAAGAAAATATACTAGTCACATCAGCAAATGAAATAATTAGGCTATCAGTGACTACTATCCCATGCTAGTAATCATAAATCCACATGTCCAAGGCTAATAACACCGAGAGAGGCTTATGACAACCCTAACTTCTAATCATGGTAATTAAGGTTAAAGACACAATTAATAATCATTAATCGAGATTTGAAGTCATTATAAGATTACTTACATTAGGAAAAGGTGAGGAAATTTAAACCTTGAAGTTGTTAGAGTCATTAACTAATTACTCATAACCATTTATGCACATAAAGGAATCAAACTCACAATTATAAGCTTTTCATCCTATCATCTATTAATCCCAACTCACATGAACCTCGTACAAGTGCTCCTAAATTATTCCTTACCATTTCCATAGAGAAAACTAAAGTTTCTAGGTTAATATGAGAAATTGAACACCTTCACAAATTTCGCACATTTCGCTGTAGCCAAATACCTATTTCGCTATGATGAATTACCCTCTGGAACACCCTAGACTTCACACATTTTGCCATGGCTAACTTCACATTTTACTGTGGCCAATTGCTCTCTACTTCCTTCCTTAGGCAACTTTGTTGCTTTTGGCGGCTACTAATTCAATTTTGGCTATAGCCAATTCCCTTTTGTTCCTATAACTCCTAAGATTTCATCCCATGCTCTCTAATTCTCCTTCTAGTAATACTCTAAGCCACTTTAACTTAGTTTGTGAAAATTTAGTGTCTTTCTTTTACTTAATTTACCTAACGCATCTATCATTACCCATTCAAAACTCAAATGTGCATCCTTAACCCTCTAGCCACCATAAACCAATGAGTTCATAGATCAATGACAAAAAAGAGTTCATACACCACTCACATTTCCATTAAAACATAAATTCCAATAGAAATTCCATACATTACTAGTTTAAGTTGACATCTGATGTATCAAATGATTACAGACCCTATACTTGGCAATTCATGATGCAATGCGACAATTACATAAAACTAGTAGTCTAATTATACAAATACAATCTAACAAGGTTTCCAAACCTACTTACTACTAAACCATATAGTAAGCTTCCATTAATTTTCTTCTTGTCACTAAGAGGTCTGGTTCCTGAAAATGTTAGCCCACAATCGGGGCGAGATATACAATCTCAATAACAAGAGATAAATTCCACACATATATATATAGATTAATCAATACGAATGCAATTTCATATCTTCAATACTAGAATCATCAATTCAATATGCAAATGAACTAGTTGAGCTACTAATGACTACTATCCCATACCAGCAATCACACACAACATATTAATGGCCAATAACATCGAGAAAGATCCGTCCACAACACCTACTCCATAATGAGCATAACCAGGGCTCAGTGCATCTGGGGTCTGATCACAACTCAGTACTCGATTAAAGCACATGCACAGGTGGTAGCCGCACCATAACTCCACCATGGACTTATAAGGTCCAATCACAATCGTAATTCAAGTAGTCAACCAATTATTTAGCATTTCAAGATCAAATATGTGAAACAAATATCATATTAATATGAACATATACATGGAATTAAGAAAAATAACCCCAGTTACCTCAATGAAGCCAATTACTCTTCCTCTAGCTACCACCATGGTCCAAAGCATACTAAGCCTAACATAAGCATGATTATCATCATTTAACTATCATTAGTAAGGAAATTTCCCTATCCACTGATTAATCTTAACAAGAAATTATTGAGAACTTCTTACTCAAACTTCCTAATGATCTATTGCACCAATTTAGGGTCCATACATGAAAGCTTGCCATAATTCACTCCCCACAACTCCATTTTCTCGTATGTACAGACTATGCAGCAAAAGTCAATCCAAAATGTGGGAATTTAGCACATACACCATACAAGAGAAGAGAGAACACTTACTGATACATCCAAGAGGTCAAATGGATTGAGTTAAGCCTTAACTACCAAGAACACACCATAGGACATTCCCAAATTTGGATTTGATTCATTAGGCCCAGAAATTTCAATTTTTCACCCTTATCTTCTTGTAATTTGGAATAATAGCAGGACCCATTATGAAAATCAATCCTTAGGGATATTTTTCAGCAAAATAATATATAAAATGAAAGGGAAATGCTTACCCAATTATCTTTCTAACTTCTAACTCTAAAAATCTTGCAAGGAATCACCCAAACACAAAATTTTAGATTTGAGAAGGAGACGAAAATGCCCAAAACCAAAAACTAAATAGGCCAAAATGAAGAGGAGAATAAGGGGGACATGTTTTATATAGATTACCTTGGCCAAATCTTCCCTTAGAAGCAAGAAATGGGGAAAAATGCAGAAAAACCCTAGCCTCCCTCTAAACCTCCGAAATTATGTTTTGTGTTTTGTGTTTCTATATAAAAGAGGAGAAGGTTGAATATGTTTAAGGTTTTGGGTGGGTTTAGGCTAACCTAAAGGCCCAATTCCAAGTGGGTTCAGACTTTGAGTTAAGTTAGGCTGTAAAGATGTAGTTGAATTAGGCCAAATTTCAAGAGTTCATTTAATTTAGATCTGCATAAGGAATGTTGGGCTAATTATAAGAGTTTATGTAAATAGGGTCTTAGGCCTCTACCTCACTAAACCCAATTGGGCCAATGCTAAGTGGCCTCTCTCTTGGGCCAAGTCTCACAATAAGAAATTAGGTTTGCATGTATAATCATTGGACCTCTATTAGTCTCTAACCATGACCTGTTTAATTTAATTTGGGCCTAGATGAGATTTCTAACCTAATTAAATCTCAAACCCATATTAATAATTTATTCTTCTTTAAATTCCCATTCACATGGTTTTCCTAATTATTTCGTAGTAATTATTCTTAATTATGTCTAACCTATGATTAATGCCTTAATTAATTTTAGGGTGTTACATTCTCCCCTCCTTTTAGGAATTTTATCCTCAAAATTAGTCATACCTCACTCAATTAGTGCTGGATAGTCCGTCCCCATAGCTTCCTCTTTGGTTTCTTAAAATTTCACAAGAGCCCAGTCCTTTTCCTACTTCTTTCCTGTAGAAGATGTCCTTATTATATTACTACCTCGCTTATTATCCATAATTCTATTTCTTCTTTGTCAACCCAAGTCAAATGACATACCAACCTAAATATTTTGTCTTCTTCCTTTGCCCACAACTAAATAGATCTAGACCAAATTACACTTGATCATCTTATAGTAAGTCTAGGCACCTAGGTCAAATAAATCTTAAAATCTCTTTCCCTTTGTAGCATTTGTTTTGTTATATTTTGTCTCTTTCTTTTTCTTCTCCTGCTCCCCTCTCATTTTTTTGTTGTTGTTCCAACAGTCGATTATTGAATGTTTATGTTAACTTACTTTCATTCTTAACTCTCAATCCATTTAAGAGATAACTCCTAGATACTTTAGCCTAACTCTCCTTAATAGTTGATACCAAGAACTACAAGGAATTCCACTTAGTTAGCCTTTTTAGTATTTATTCCACTAATAGCAACATAGGTAAGTAACCTTATCATAAAAGAGTTTCATTTGTTCTTTACTCAAAATTTCTCATACTTCTTTAGCTGAACCTTCTTAATTGAAGTAAGTCTTTTCTTTCATAGGATCATTGAGCTTAGGTTTCCAATTCTTATGTCCAACTATCTCATAAAATTATTACATACATTACCCTCATTTATTGTCTATTCGTAAAAGGTTCTTTTTTTTTCATTGGACGTAAAAAATTTCCCTTTCATTTTTAATTAGTACCCAAGTCCTCCTCATTCATTGAGATTCCTTAGTGTTGAAACTAATATAAAATCTGATCTTGTAACACCATATTTATCTAGCTTGTGTCATGCCATTTTTAGGCCTTATTCTATGCATTTCATAGTGAAGCAAGGAAGATAGCATGAGAATAATGAATGTACATGCACTTTGCTATGGATAAAATTTTTCTTTCGGAGTCCCGTAGGCCATATGAACTCATGGATCATATTCTTTTATTTAATTACATAGATACAACTCAAATCTATCACTTAAAGTGGCCTACAACTCGTGCAAGACAAGGGAATACTTAAATTCATACATATAGTCCCAGTTAGAATTTTCTCTTTTTTGTCACAAACTTTGAAAAATTATAACTAATTCTAAAAAAATTGAAATAATGTATTCTTTGCCATTTTGGAATGTTACAGAGGTCTGACTGGTTACTGGTACCATCATGGCTTTCTACTACAAATTTCACAAAATGTCCAATTAATTTCACAAAAATATAATCTATGCAAAAGATACCAATCTAGAAAGCTATAGATGTTTACTAAAGGAGAAAAATAACTCTAGACCAATTTTGGCATGTTCAGGTATCGAAAAATAATCAAACAGTGACCTGGGTCAGTCTGGACGCTTAATACTGGATAGAAACTTCAAAAATTCATATCTCCCTCTCTAGATATCTAAACAAGGTGCTTCTAGTTGGCACAAGTCACTAGGAATGTCTATCCTCTCCCTATAAAATTTTGTGGCAATTGAACATCATTTGGCTCTTGAGTGATAGAATTTATTTTTGGACTAATATGAACAGTAACCTGACCAATTTCAGAAAATTTCCCAACTTCAAAAATTCATCAAATATTCCATAGACCTCCAAAAATTCTGCACTTTAGCTTTCTAAAAAACTCTCAACAAGCTCTAAATACATGCCAAATCTCATATTAAGAAGAGCTCATTTGGACAAAAAGTGGTATAGGTTTCCAATATGGTCAATTTTGATCCATATTAGATATCAAATGTGCCCAAATAGTATGTTTGGCACCTCTTGGGCAAGTTTAAAAGTATGAATGTGACTTGTATAAATTGCCCAAGTAGTCCTAAACCTCATGCATCTCAATTTGGCCATTCCACTTTCATTTATACATACATTTCCATACATATAACTTTGAATCTCATTTGTATATAATACATTAGCATATTTGTACATGTTCATATCATCATAGGATATATACAACAATGGATTACATCATTTGCCACTCATATGGTCTTAAAGAGACAAAATCTATACACTTTAAGATTGGTTGAGACAAAATCTAGACTCTTTGCTTTGTCTCAACCAATCTTAAGGGTTCTTGACTCATCCTCACCATAGCTAAGGGTTCTTGACATCACCACACTCAAGCAAACCCAAGCAAACAACATAAGCATCATTTAGAAACATAATATATCATTATGGTACCATGGCATATGAAATCATGTTAGGATACTTTTCATGACTTAAAACAGATATACACATATTCAAAGACAAGCCAAGCATACATTCATGCATGAGAGAAGGAGGAGGAGCTACCTTGGAAGCAAGCACACACTTTTTTCCTTGAATTTCCTCTCCCTTCTTCGCCCTCACATGCACAAAGGTGTGGAAATGATTTCGCTTGCCCTAAACACAATTTATGGAAGCCAATTAAGTTCATGGAATTAATTCTAAGGCCACACAATTTCTTTAAACACTAACTTGACCTATAAATCCTTTTATGGTTCCAAGAATGCACCTAATGAAGCAACACCCATCAAATAAATTCTAGGCTCCATTTTTTCCTTTCATATATGATTCTTGACTCCTTTTAAGCCTCTTGGAGTTATCACATAATTAACATAAAGAGCCTAACTGCATGTTGCTTCTTTAGGTCATATTATGGAACATATAAGGCTAACTCACTTTCTATGGTTTCTAAATTTTCCCAAGGCCTTCCCTCACCTTCACTCATCATATATGACTCAAGAATGGGTTTAGAAAAATTTAAAACTATCCTTAGGTATTCAAACCCCCTTAGGCTAAGATCTAACACCATATATTTCTAGCTTATTTCATGCTATATCTATGCCTCACATCAAGCAATTCATACAACATGCAAGAAAATGGCATTGTTTTAATGCATTTCTTAGCATTACGTCACGTATAAAAATTTCATTCGGAATTCTAATTTATTAATTTAATTATTAATTATATAGAATCTATTTCTATTTCATTAATATCATTTTATTAATATTTAATATATTTAATAATATTTTAATATTTGAATTTCTATTAAATTCTATTAATCCATTTTTGAATCTATTTTTAGATTTTTTATATTTAATATTTAAAATTGGATATTTAAAGAAATCCACGATTTTATAAGATTATATAAAAAATAGAGGGTCAAGATAGAAATTGTGTATAACTTATGTATATAAGTTAAGTTATTACTCTAAAAGTCTGTAGGTGGCTTTTTAAGTTCGCCGTCAAATCCCAGGGCTCAACCCTGGACAGGCGGTGTCACGTTGACCATATGAGCTCATACAACACATTCCTATATTTAATTACATGAATATAACTCATTTGCATCATAAAATGTGGCCTATATCTCAAGAATCATGAAGGGAAGCTTAAAATATACCTATTACATTTTGACCAGACTTTGCTCAATTCTGCCACTAATTTTGAAAAATCATAACTAATTCTAAAAAAATCTAAAACATACATTCTTAGTTACTCTTGAATGATATGGATGTCTACTTCATACTATAAATATGTCCAAATCATAACATCCATCACAGAGGACGTTTGACATCCGAAAGAGTCCAGAGGTCAATTTGTATTTTGGAACTATCACAAAATTCTGTAGAAAACTTTGAACATATCCAATTAATTCCACAAAAATTCAATGCAAATAATACCAATTTGGAAAGCTGTGGCTATTAGGTAGAGGGAAAAATATTTCCAGACCAGTTCAGGCAACCCAGACCTCAGAATTCAAGAGAACAGTAACTTAGGTCAGGTAAAATTCCTGATATTGGATATAATGTTCAAAAATTCATATCTCTCTCTCTAGACCTCCAAATGAGGTGCTTCTAGTTGGCATGTGTCACTATGAATTTCTAGTTTTTTTGTATAAAATTTCGTGGCAATTGGACATTATTTGAGCGTTATGTGGCAAATTTCATTTTCAGACCAAATGAATAATGCAACAGACCAAAATCAAAAAAATTGTCAACTTTGAAAATTCATCAAATATTCTGTAGACCTTTGAAAATTATGGTCTTTAGCTTTCCAAAAAGATTTCAACAAGCTCTAATTGCATGCCAAATCACAGAGCAAAGAAGAGCTCATTTGGCCAAAAAGTGATATAGGGTTCCATTATGGTCATTTTTGGCTCCATATGGGATACCAAAGTGACCAAATGGTTTTCCCCTAGTCTTGGCACCTTTTAGGCAAGTCTAAAAGTACACTTAAGACTTATATAAGCTGCCTAAATGGTCCTAAACCTCATATATCTCATTTTGGTCTTTTCATCCACACATATACACATTACATTAAACTTTCCAAATTGCATACCTTGGCATTATATACCAAAATTCTATTCTAGGGTTCATACATCATATCCATATATTTATACATCACATAATATCATAATTATACATGTCTAAGAGGTCATAGACCATATACATCATTGGATTACATCATTTGACACAATTATGGCCTTAAAGAAGCAAAACTCAAGCATATTCATGTCATCCTCTCATCTTCAAGGAGATTGACTTCCATTACCTTATCCACTTGGTCCACCTAGCATGTGAGATCATTAGGGAGAAGGGAATGAGATTTAAAGAATTTCAATAGCTCATCTCCCATTCAATCATACATAATATATGCAAAGCAAGTCTTAAAAATACATGCATGGATATCATGGAAGTCATGAACATTCAAGAAACAAGCTTGGCATGTGAACAAGTCATACAAAACATTCAAGAGCTTGCCAAGGGGATGGATTGGCCTTACACTTTTCCTTATGGATTTTGGACTTGCTTCACCCATTCTTTAAGAGATTCTTAGACTCAACCATACTCTTGGGAGCCTGCTTTGCTTTTGGGAGACTCTTTGCTTTGTCTTAACCAAGCTCAAGGTTTCTTGGCTCATCCTCACCAAGGGTAAGAGTTCTTGGCCTTTCCACAGTCAAGCAAACTCAAACAAATATCATACATTTATTTGAAAATATAATATGTCATCATGAAATCATGGCATATAAAATCATGCTAGCATACTTATCATGGCTTGAAAATACACATACACACATTCTAAGACAAGTTAAACACATATCCATGTATGAGAGAAGGTGGAGAGAGCTACCTTGCACACAATCACACATTTTTTTCTCTTGAAAATCCCTCCCTTGCTTCGGCCCCACACCCAAAAAAGTGTGGGAAAGGTTTCTCTTGGCCTAAACACAATTTATGGAAGGCAATTAGATTCATGGAACAAATTCTAAGGCCACACAACTTGCTTAGATACTAGGTTGTTCTATAAACTCTATTATGGTCCATAAATGCACCTAATGAATCAATACCCCTCAAATAACTTCTAGGCTCCATTCTTTCCTTTCAAATATGATTCTTGGCTCCTTTTTAAGCCTCTTAGAGTCATCACACAATTAAAACAAAGAGCCTAATAATATGTTACTTCTTTAGGTCATAATATGGAACCTAAAGCACCAAATCATTTTCTATGAGTTCTAAATTTTTTTCAAGGCCTCCCCTCATTTTTATTCATCATATATGACTCAAGAATGGCCTTAGAAAAATTTAAAACTCTCCCTAGCTATGGAATCTCACTTTGGTCGAGACTATGGAGCTTAATGGCTTCCTTGGAATTTGCTTGGTTTTCTTGAAGAAGGAAGCATGTGGGAAGAATCTTAGGGATCTTAGGGCTCATTCAAACTCTTAATTAGGCTTAGGAATCATCACACAAGGTCAGATTTTACAAGGTAGATACAAAATCCTAGAATTTGCATCTTGAAATCTAATAGTTTTTTGATAATTCCCTTTGCATATTCTTAATCTCCACACCCTTTTTCCTTAGATTCATGCTTGGTTCTGCGTAAAAATCATCTCCTCCTAGGGTTTTCTCAAGTGGGGTGAAATGGTAGAGAAAGGAACCAAAGATGACAACCATAGGAAGAGAAATTACCTTGTTTTCTTGCTTTTTCTCACTTGAATCTTGTGTTCTTTGAGCTCTTCTCTTCAAATCCGAATTTTCCCTTGAATTTCTCCCTTGAATCAGATTTATAAACTCCATTTTAATCAAAGGAAACAAAGGAGAAAGGAGGAGAGGAGGTGTAGATGAAGAAAAACATGAAAAACTACTATGGAAACATACTTTAAGCTTAGGTTTTCTCTTCCTTTTCTTCTTCCCTTGGTGCGCCACTCTCCTAGGGTTCTTCTTTTGATTTGGGACAGAATAATCTGAAGCTAAATGAGGGAAAGTGTGAGGCACCACCTATTTATAACAAAGGAAGAAGCACTTTTTCAAAAATTTTCATTTTGCCTTTTGTTTTTGGCATTTTCGTTTCTCCTTCATTTTAGCTCCTTTTTTAGAACCGTCTTATCCATTATAAAATTTAGGTTCCTAATTAAATAAAATGCCTTTGGAATCACTCAAATCGGAGCTAAAACCTTCCAGAACGAATCTGTCAAAGTTCAGGTACACTGACGTCGGAAAACATCCACCGGAGGGAATTTAATTGTCCCAGGGCTTCCCATGGTTTTCAAGGCCTCTGAAAACCCTGGGAAACTCAAAACTTTCATTTAAAAAGCCCTCCTATGTGAATTCTAAAATTTGCTCAAAATTACAAAAATGTCATTACATTTCATAAGCTTTTCGTAAGAAATTGTTTCTTTATTCTAGCTCTATTTTTCTTTTCATCTGAGCTTGGGATTCTCATTTTTAGGAGTCTAGAATGCTTCTTAAATTTTTTGGAACCTTAACTAAGTCATTTTGGGGGACTTGCTTTTGTATTAGTTGAATTTCATTTTTTTCTATCATTTTTTAAGAATCAAATATTATAGATCTCACAACTAATCTATTTAAGGCACCCAAATTGTAACATCTAGTCCCTCCGTAAATGTGAGAAACGCAATGTTTAGTTTCTCTGTAAACGTCAGAAATGGGCCAAATATAAAAGGAAGTCCTCGAAATAGAAGGAATTGGGGCCAACTAAAATTATGATAAAATTTTAAATATTAGAAAATGAGGATTTGAGGTTTGAGATGCCCAAAAACCAGAGCCAGAAGAGCTCAGAAAATTTGCCGAAGAAAGTAAGGGTATTTTTGTAATTTTTGGAAAATTTTGAAAACTCACAGGAGGGCTTTTTAACTGGAAAATTTGAGCTTTCCGACGTTCTCAGAGGCCTTGAAAACCATGGGAACCCCTAGAACAATTGAAACTCCTCCGGTGAGCGATTTCGACAAAGGTTGACCAAAACTTTGACCGAACGGTTTGGAATGGTTTTAGATCCTTTTTGAGTGATTCTAAAGGCAATTATTATGATTAAGAGCCTAAGGAATATGATGGTAAAGAATGATTTCAAAAAAGAGTAGATATGAGCCTAAAATGAAAAAGCTAAGAAAAGGGACTAAAATGCAAAAGTAAAAAGTTGCATAAAGTGGCTTTGGGCTTCTTCTTATCCACGTTCCAGCAGCTCCTCTAAGTAAAATGCTCTGTTTCTGCCCAGAAAATAGAGAGAGAGAGAGTGGCACACAAGAGCAAGCTCAAGGGAAGAAGAAAAGCCAAGAGAAAGGTATGAATTCATAGAAACTTTTACTCTTCCCTTTAGAAAACTTCTTCACCTCCTTTCCTCCTCTCTTCCTATGGATTTAGTGAGGTGTTTGGTTTTGTTTTGAGCCCAAAATAGAGGGGTAAATTTCTTAATTCAAGGAGAGAGTTGAAACAAGGAAGAGAGCTCTTGAGAAAAGCTAGGAAATCAAGGTAACTTGTTGTCTTCCATGCTTCTTCTTCCCTTCTCCACCTTGTGATAATTTCATCCCATATAGAGCCCAATCAAAGGGAGATGAATTCTAGTCCTAGCAAGGGAGATTCATAGATTTTGGAGTGTGAGAAGCAAGTAGGTGCAAAGAAATCAAAGAAAGAAGCATGAAAACACAAGATAAAAAAATGAGGGATTCATGGAGACATTGTGAAATCTGTTTTGATCCATGAATTCCCTAGCTTAGATGAGTGTTTGCTTGAGTTCCTAAGATCCCTAAGAGGTCCCCCATATGCCTCTTCCTCCATGAAAATGAACAAAACCCCATGGAAAGTCATGAACCTAAAAGTTAGAAAAGTATAGAGCATTTAAGGGGATTGTAAAAACTGATTTAATCTATGAGTTCTCTTGGCTATTTAAGTATTTCCTTGACCTCCTACAACTCTTAACAACCTCCCTAAATGGTTCTCCCATCAAGAAAAAATCAAGAAGCCATGAAATCCCATTTATGCTCTAAGTTTCGGCCAAGTAGGGATGACATAGTTAGGGAGAGTTTTAAATTGTTTCAAGCCCATTTTTGAGTCATATATGATGAATGAATGTGAGGGGAAACCTTGGAAAAAATTTAGGAAGCTTAGAGAATGAGTTAGTGCTTTAGGTTCCATATTGTGACCTAAGGAAGTAACATGATATTAGGCCCTTTGTTTTAATGATATGATGACTCCAAGAGGTTTAAAAGGAGTCAAGAATCATATTTGAGAATAAAGAATGAGGCCTAGAAATCATTTGAGGGGTGTTGCTTCATTAGGTGCCAATATGGACCATAATGGAGGTTATAGAGTAATCTAGGGTTTAAGCAAGTTGCATGGCCCTAGACATTGTTTCATGAACTTAATTGGCTCCCATAATTTTTGTCTAGGCCAAGAGACACTATTTCCATCAACTTGTGGGTGTGTGGCTAAAAGAGGAGGCTTGAAAGCTAAGGAAAAAGTGTGTTAAATTATGCAAGGTAGCTCTCTCCACCTTCTCTCATACATGGATGTGTGTTTAGCTTGTTTTAGAATGTGTGTATGTGTATTTTCAAGCTAAGAAAAGTATGCTAGCATGCCTTTATATACCATGATGCTTGATGCTATGTTATGTTTTCAAATGATTACATGATGTTCGTGTGAGTTTGCTTGAGTGTGGAAAGGCCAAGAACTCTTCCCTTTGGTGAGGATGAGCCAAGAACCCTTGAGCTTGGTTGAGACAAAGTAAAGAGTCTCCCAAAAGCAAAGTGGGCTCCCAAGAGTATGGTTAAATCCAAAGTGCTTAAAGAATGGGTGAGGCAAGTCCAAAATCCATGAGGAGAAGTGTGAGGCCAATCCAAACACTTGGTGAGCTCTTGAATGTCTTGCATGATTGATTCACATGCCAAGGTTGCTTTGAAAATGTCCATAACTTCCATTTTTCCATACATGCATTTGAAAAGCTTGCTTTGTACATATTATATGTGATTGAATGGGAGATGAGCTATTGGAATTATTTGAATCTCATCCCTTCCTCTCCAATGATCTAACATGCTAGGTGAACCAAGTGGATATGCTAATGGGAGCCAACAACATTGAAAAAGAGAGATTGACATTCATATGTCTAGCTTTTACCCTTTTTGAGCAATAATGATGTATATGATTATTGTAAATGGCACATGACCCTTGAGACACATGTAAATATGATATTATGTGATGTATACATGTATGGATATGATGTATGATGTATGAACTTTAGAAATGAATTTGGGTATGTAATGCCAAGTTATGCAAATTGGAAGTTTGATGCAAATGTGTATAAATGTGGGTTGAATGGCCAAAATGAGATGCATGAGGTTTGGGACCATTTGTGCAGCTCACACAAGTCTAAAATATGCTTTTAAACTTGCCCAAAAGGTGCCAAGACCAAGGGAAATTCATTTGGCAATTTTGGTACCCAATATGGAGCAAAATTGACCATAAGGGAACCCTATACCATTTTTTAGCCAAATAAGTTAGTCTTGCCCTGAAACTTGGCATGCAATTAGGTCTCATTAAGATATTTTTGGGAAGCTAAAGATTATAATTTTTGGAGACCTAGAGAATATTTGAGGAATTTTCAAAGTTAGGATTTTTCATGGATTCTGGTATGGGTACTGTTCATACTGGTAGTTTTGAATTCTGTGTCACCTGATGGCCAAATGGTGTCCAATGCTTATGAAATTTTACATCAATAAACTATAGGTCATAATATTTCTGTGGCCACCGATATCACCTCATTTGGAGGTCTGAGTAGTGAGACTGTCAGTATCAGTAACGCCCCATGAGTCCAGTTACTGTTCCATAGGTTCCAGATGACTAAACATATCGGTTTCATTCTGGAATTATTTTTTATCAAGTTAACATTTGTAGCTTTTCAGAATGACCAAATTTGTGTGATTTTGATTTTTATAGACTTAGTTATGAATTTCATAAATTTGTATCAGTAAATTGAATCACAGCCCAGGCAGCCAGCGACTCTGGAGCTTTTTGGATGTCAAACATCCTGTGTGATGAATTTTATGACCTGAGAGTATTTTTAATGTAAAGTAGACATTATAAGGTTTCTAGAATGACCAAGATTACATATTTTTGAGTTTTCTAGATTTAGTTATGATTTTCCAAAGTTTGTGACATAAAAGAGGAAATCCTGGCCGAAAATGCAAACACGGATTTCATATGCTCCTTTGCTTTCTACGAGTTGTAGGACAAATTTGATGATGGAAATGAGTTATATTCATGTGTTTAAGTATGAGAAAGTGATAGATGCTTTCATATGGCCTATGGGACTCCGAAAGAAAAATTTTACCTGTAGAGAAATGCACTTTTATTCATAACTCCCTATGCCACTATATTGTTTCCATAAAATAAACATAAGATGAGGCATGGGAATTATATGAATTGAGTCCTAGAAGTATGGTGTTATACAAACACTCTAGGTTCACCTTCCACATAGTCAAAATCAAACATGATATTCTAAGTGAAAATAAACATGATATTTCAGGTCTAGATTATATTCTTTAATAAGACCTGATTTCAAGGGTGAGAGTACCTTGTCTAGAGTATCAATGTAATTTTTTAGGACTTAGGAATGAGTTTCTTTAAATCTCCTAAGCCATAGTTTAAGTGGATGGTCTATTAGATGCATAGTTTCCACCAGTTGCTCATAACATTAGGAATTTCTAGTTCATGATGATGGTTCATTATAGACAACCTGATCATCATCCTTAGGTGTAACCAATATAGGAAAATCCTTAATAGATCTCTCCCCCATCTCTTTTTCTTTTCCTTTCTTTTTGTTCTCTCTTTTCCTTTTTGTAATGGTGAAGGCATCGCCACAATCACATACATGTGATTTCAAAGACTACCACGATCAATAGATCCAAGTGTTTCA
This sequence comes from Erythrophleum ivorense, assembly GCA_026724425.1. NCBI lineage: Eukaryota > Viridiplantae > Streptophyta > Magnoliopsida > Fabales > Fabaceae > Erythrophleum > Erythrophleum ivorense. Next base: position 128,556 of record JAIUCV010000871.1, read on the forward strand.
TCTTAGTTTTCCACTACTACAAGGATTAGTAGCCAACTTCATGCCATCTACACTTGGTTGATGTCAATCGAACATCTCCTTGGGTCTTATGCCATTATATGGTCTCAAAGGATTGCCCCTTTGTATTCCTTACACTTAACTAAGGTATTTTCACACAAGTGTAATTATTCTTTAACTAGCATACTACTCAGCCTTTCTAAGATGTACCAATTTCCCTCTAACTTCCTTATATATAGCTAAGTTTTTTTTATAATATGCTGCAATTCAGAGGTTCATAAAAATCCTTAAAGAGTAATGAGATAATATCCTATCAACAAGGTCCAAGATCTTGTTAATAAGAACTTGCATTTAGTAGTGTGAAAATCCAAGACCTTGTTTACAAGGTTTTCTAATAGTAAGTAAAAGGTCTTTTAATAGCAAGTTATAGTATGTAGCATATGATGGTATGAAAGTTCTCACCTTTATATAATGATTTATGCCAAGTACAACTAACTCTCCTACTCCTCTAAAAGCCCTTAGGCCTTAACTCACGCCTAACTATTGAAAGTTAAATTAGCATAATAATGAGGCTTAGTAAGTCCTTTCATTATCAACACTCCCCAATTGCCCACAAATCAGGTAGGGATTCCCAATGAGGGACTTCTAGTATCATCTACAACTAGTGATTCATCCTTCCCTATCAGTCATTGTACTAAGGTTTTATTGTAATAGCATAAATCGATTACATTACTACCACCTCTCATTCACTTCCCTTAGGTTATTATTCAAAATTAGGAAGTCTTCTTTCAAAATTAAGGAGTTTTACTACTAAAGTAAATACTAGTCCATTTCAAATTCCCAATGTTGTCTCTATTCCCTTAATCACACCACATGTAATATATGACAATAAGATTACAGATGGCGAAATCAGACTTTGCCTTCTATATTAGTAGTTAATTCTTTTTTATAGCCATACAAATGCTAATCACGCCATGATGACTGTATCTCAACCACTTGTATGCATACGGGTACCATTTTATTCTCTTTTTAGGTAGATCCTTATTATCAAGATCTCCTTTTTACCTTCCATGTAGAAACTCTACTTAGTCTAGTTTAACGCCAATATGGTGGTCGAAATTCATCAAATCATATGATAAGTGTCATGCCCTACATGCCCCTAGCACCAAAGTGCCGGTAAATAAGTATGTCCCACATGCCTCTAGCACCAAAGTGTTATAGAATCTTACCTTACACTCCCCAAGTGTATCATGCATGCAAAGTGCCTCTAACCACTACCCAAATGCATGTCAACACATAGCATAAGTAAATTGAATCACATAAAAGAGACAACATGCATAAGCACCACATGCCTATTCACCTCCATCTTATCACACTAGGGCTTCTCTCTCTCATCACAAATTCCCTATTTTTGTTTGGGTACACTAAGGGAGGAGCCTCAAAGCTCTCAAGATTCCTTCTAAAACATCATCTCTTAATTTCTTACTTTAAAGTCACTATCCCTCATTCAGAAATGGATTTCGCAATTTTAGGGGTTTTTTGCCCTCCTTCCTTGTCATCATTAACTAAAGATAGCTTATTCACTCCAATAGTTTGAATGGAACTATTTGAAATGCTCCTTAGCTCTTATCACCCTTATTCATTAGGCCCAAGTTGTAATAGTTAGGATCGAGTAATTACATTCTTTATTAACCAGGATCAATTAGGTGGGTTAGGACTTCTGTACCTATAAAGCCTCAGCCCTAGGGACCTTTCGAAACCTACATAAGTCTAACTCCTTATAGATTGTACGTCACTTCAAATATTTAGTTAATCATACTAATCTATTGTACACTAATTTTCAAACTTCCATTGTCAATTTCCTAACCATAAGTAAGACTTACTCCTTACCTCCCGCAAGGCATCCATAACTAGTTAAGTGTTCTACTCTGTATCATTGCCTTCTAAGTTCTCAATATCACTCTAGATGGCCCTTGAAAAGCTTAAAATTTTGCTTAGGTAAAGAATTACCACTCTTGCTGTGATTAGTTAACTACTTCAGTAGGCCATTCAACTGGCCAGCCGTACCTAGTTGACTTGCTTAGTAAATAGCGATCAACTGGTCATAGATACTATTAGTATCTTTGTTCATTATCCTCATCATTTACCTAGTCTCATTTATTTAGTCAACCAGTGTCTCATAGTGAGTGACTAGTGCATCTAACACGTAGCCAGTCAACAACAAGCCTCAACCGGTTATCTATCTAGACTGAGACCAATAACCCAATCTCAGAAGAAAAAGAAGAACAAAATTCTAGTCTTTCATTGGCATTAACCACCTCAAGTCTCGAAATCAGTATGACTGAAGTGTTATAGGGAATAATCGCACTACACTTTATTATTCTCAGGGGCATACTTATTGTGATAGGTGATATTCTAAATAAAATTCAAGAAACCATCATTTCAATCAAGCATTACAAGGCTCATATCATTATTTCCTTATATTTCCTTCTAGAACATAAAGTGCAACAACTATATGTTCACTTAATTAGCTATTCTTATAAGCTAAAGCTATGCCAAATATGCATCATGATTGCCAAGTTTTTAACTAACAAATTTAAATTAGAACGGTTTTTCTGAACCATTACTTTAATACCAAATGTAACGACCCTAACATCTAATCATGGTAATTAAGGTTAAAGACATGATTAATAATCATCAATCGAGGTTTAAAGTCATTATAAGATTACTTACATTTGGAAAAGGTGAGAACATTTAAACCTTGAAGTTGTTAGAGTCATTAACTAATCACTCATAACCATTTATGCATATAAGGAAAACAAACCCACAATTATAAGCTTTTAATCCTATCAGCCATTAATTCCAACTTATAAGAACCTCCTACAAGTGCTCCTAAATCATTCCTTATCATTTCCATAGAGAAAACCAAAGTTTTTAGGTTAATATGAAAAATTGAACACCTTCACAAATTTCACATATTTCACCGTAGCCAAATACTTATTTCACCATGCCGAATTACCCTCTGGAACACCCCAGACTTGCCTCACACATTTTGCCACAGCTAATTGCACTTTTTGCTGTAGGCAATTCCTCTCTGTTTCCTTCCCTAGTCAACTTTGTCACTTTTGGCCATGGCTAATTCAATTTTTGCTATGGCTAATTCCCTTTTGTTCCTATAACTCTCAAGATTTCATCTTACGCTCTTCAATTCTCCTTCTAGTAACACTCTAAGCCACTTTAACTTAGTTTGTGAAAATTTAGTGTCTTTCTTTTATCTCATGTACCTAACACATCTATCATTACCTATTCAAAACTCAAATGTGGATCCTTAACCCTCTAGCCACCATAAACCAATGAGTTCATAGATCAATGACAGCAAAGAGTTCATACACTATTCATATTTCCATTAAAACATAAATTCTAGTAGAAATTCAATACATTACTAGTTTAAGTTGACATCTGAATTTATCCAATGATTACAGACCCTATGCTTGGCAATTCATGATGCAATGTGGTAATTACATAAAACTAGTAGTCTAATTATACAAATACAATCCAGGGCTCAGTGCATCTAGGGTTTGATCACAACCGGGTGCCAAATCGAAGCACATTCACGGGTGGTAGCCGCACCACAGCTCTACCATGGACTTATAAAGTCTAATCACAATCGTAATTCAAATAGTCAACCAATCATTTAGCATTTCAAAATCAAGCATATGTAATAAATATCAAATTAACATGAGCATATACATGGAATTAAGAAAAATAACCTCGGTTACCTCAATGAAGCAATTACTCTTCCTCTAGCTACCACCATGATCCAAAACATACCAAGCCTAACATAAGCATGATTATCATCGTTTAATTATCATTAGCAAGGAAATTCTCCCTATCCACAGATTAATCTTAACAAGAAATCACTGAGAACTTTATACCTAAACTTTCTAATGATCTATTGCACCAATTTAGAGTCCATACATCAAAGCTCACCATGATTCACTACCCACAACTCCATTTTCGCACATGTACAAACCATGCAGCAAAAGTCAATCCAAAATGTGGGAATTCAGCACATACACCACACAAGAGAAGAGGGAACACTTACTCGTACACCCAAGAGGTCAAATGGACTGAGTTAAGCCTTAATTATCAAGAACACACCATAGGACATTCTCAAATTCGGATTTGATTCATCAGGCCCAGAAATTTCAGTTTTTCACCTTTGTCTCCTTGTAATTTGGTAAAATAACAGAACCCATTATGAATATCAATTCTTAAGGACATTTTCCAACAAAATAATATACAAAATAAAAGGGAAATACTTACCCAATCATCCTTCTAACTTCTAACTCTGAAAATCTTGCAAGAAATCGCTCAAACACCAAATTTCAGATTTGAGAAGGAGATGAAAATGCCTAAAACTAGAAACTAATCGGATCAAAATGAAGAAGAGAATAAGAGGGACATGTTTTATATAGATTACCTTGGCAAAATCTTCCCTAAAAGCGAGAAATGGCAGAAGAATGTAGAAAAACCCTAACCTCCCTCCAAACCTCTGAAATTATGTTATGTGTTTTGTGTTTCTACATAAGGGAGGGGAAGGCTGAATATATTTAGGGTTTTGGGTGGGTTTAGGTTAACCTAAAGGCCCAATTCCAAGTAGATTCATCCTTTGAATGGGGTTGGGCTAAATCTCATAAGTTAGGCTATAGAGTTGTAGTTAGGTTAGGTCAAATTTCAAGAGTTCATTTAGTTTGGGTATGCATAAGAAATGTTAAGCCAACTATAAGAGTTTATGTAAATAGGGTCTTAGGCCTCTACCTCACGAAATCCAATTGGGTCAATGCTAAGTGGTCTCTCTCTTAGGCTAAGTCTCACAATAAGAAATTGGGTCTGCACATATAATCATTAGGCCTTCATTAGTCTCTAACCATGGCCTACTTAATTTAATTTAGGCTTAGATGAGGTTTCTAACCCAATTAAATCTCAAACTCATATTAATAATTTATTATTCTCTAAACTCCCATTCACATGATTTGCCTAATTATTATGTAATAATTATTTTTAATTATGTCTAACCCATGATTAATGCCTTAATTAATTTTAGAGTGTTACAAGGCCCGTCCAGGGCACCAACTCTCCATTGAGTATAACCAAGGCTTAGTGCATTTGGGGTCTAATTATAACCTAGTGCTTGATTAAAACACATGTATGGGTACTTCACCATGGACTCACAAGGTCCAATCACAATATAATACATAGCTAACCAATTCATTTAGTATTCAAAATCCTTCATATGTAGTAGATATAAAATTAAAATCAACATATGCATGGAATTTAATATGAACCCAAGTTACCTCACTTAATTGAGTCAAGTTCTACCATCAAAAGTATATCTTTAAACTCTAAAAGTCCTATATCAAATCGAAGTATATTTTTAGATGATAATTACAACATATACCAGATCCTATAAGATCTAACCATTATAAGCTACTTAGAAATACACTTAACCAATCACCAAGAGACTTTAATTTTAAATTTTGTCTTCCTTATACTAGAAACTTAAAAATATCACCCTACATCGTGCATATTTTCACATAGAAACAGAATCCATATCATAAGTCAACTACTAGGGTCTCTAACTAGTAGTAAATGCATCAAAATGAAGAGTTTATACTTACCCAATATCCCTCTTAGCCTCAACCTTCGAAAATCTTTCAAGAAAACACTAAACAACACATTTCAAATTTTAGGTATGGTGAAAATGCTCTAAATGGAAAACCAATTGGGCCACATTAAAGAGGAAAAGGAGAGGGTCAAGTTATATAACACTCACCTTGGCTAAGTTTAGCTCTAGAAGTGAGAAATGATAGATTTCTTACTAAGAACCCTAGCCTCTCTTTAAACCTACGAAAATTGCTTCTTGTGTTTCTTGTGTGTCTTGTTTCTATAGAATTGGTGGAAGGGGCAGAATATGTTTAGAGTTAGGATGGGTTTAGGCTAACCCAAATGCCCAAATTCCAAGTGAGTTTCAGATTTATGCTTGTTAGGCCAGGGATTCTAGGATTTTAGTAAGGTTTTTGCTCTTAACTCACTAAACTAGATTGGGCCATTACTTAGGTGGTCTCTTTTAGGCCAAATTTCATATTAAGAAGTTGAGTCTACAAAATTTTGATTGGGTTAGGCCAAGTTCTAAGAGTCAATCTAATTTGGGTCTGCATAATGAATGTTTGACCAATTATAAGAGTTCATATAAATTAGGTTTGCACCTAAAATTATTATGCCTCCATTAGTCTTTATCCATAACCTACTTAAATTAATTATAGGCCTAAATTAAGTTCTAACCCAATTAAATCTTAAATCTACATTAATTATTTATTTCTTCATAAACTCCTATTTACATAACTTGTCCAATTATTCATAATTAGTCTAAATCCATGATTAATATCTTAATTAATTTTGGAGTGTTACACCAAATGGTGAGGACAAGTATCTATTGAGTTAGGGATTAAAGGGTAGTTGAGTCATGGCCAAAACATCTTTGAGTCATAGCCAAAATAAGTTTAGAGAGTAATAAAAGCAAAGTGTACTGCAGCATAAATCGTGAAATCTAGGGTGAGAGTGCTTTGAAGGCCAGTAAGGATGACCAATAAGGCACCTCACCGTGGCACGAACATCTTAAGTCACAGTGAAGATCAAGTTCCTCTAAATTTTATGTTCCATAATGGAGTTTATCATAGCATGAGACATTTGAGTCATGACACAAGTTTAAATTTTCGATTTCAAGGCTCTATAATCAAGTTAAGTCATAGCAGAAAGGACTCGAGTCACGTATTTATGCTTTTAAAGGTTTTAGAGGCTAACTTGGCCACAAATAAACCTTTCCAAATCGTGATCTAACTTTAAAAACCCCTTATTTTAGTTATTAAATACTAGTTCTTAGCTTGTAGATTATGAGTATTGACTTGTTAACCAACATATATGAATTTTATGCTTCATGGAATCACTATTGTGCGAGATGAAATTATTAAATGAAAATTTTAATTTCCAATAAACACAAACCCTTGTGTATATCTTGGTGATGATTATTAATGATCTAAAGGTTTAAATTTCCCTATATTTTCACCTGTTACTAAACTATTATTGGCATTAGGCCTTAAGTACTAGTGATTAAGAGTACAATTATGCTTAATTAGTTTAATTAGGAGTTAAAGTTGTTACAAGAAGTTCAAGAGAAATAACAATTTCTTACCCCATGGCATACCTAATTTGGAAGCTCCTTGGATGGTGGTTCTTATGGTAGAATTGGTTTCCTCAAATCTCCTCTTTTTTTCAAGAGGTTAGCCACTAAACTCATTCTTTCAAAAAGCTAAAATCACCATTAAAAATAGTATGAAGAGAGAAAGAAGTTTTATAGCTAGCATATGGCAAAACTCTACATATTTTCTTACCTATTTGCCTTAGTTTCCTTTCTCTCTCCTCTCTTCATCCTCACACCATAGCTAGTCTAGTTTAGAGCTAAGGAATGTCATTTATGAAGATAAGAAGTGGCTAGCATGTTTTATTAAAGGAAATGGAGATATTTTAAGTAATTACAAAATTTTCTTTACGTCCTTGAACTTTGACCCTTTCTTTTGAGCTCATTTTAAATTCTTTTTAAAAATCATCCTTTCCATATTAAAATTTTAGGCTCTCTAGTTTATTAAAAACATTTGCTTTTGAATTTCAAAGATTTAAAATAATCTAAAAAAGTTTGGTCAAAGCTACGATCAATTGAAATCCTAAACCATACACTATCTGGGATTTAATTATTATGACGATCCTTATAGTTTTTACCTCTAAAAACACTTTAATTTTAGCATTTAAAACTTTTTCCCTTGAGTTTCTAAAATTTTTCTTAAAATTACAATTTTCCTACTAGTATGTCGATTTACTTTGTTTAGCTACTTTGGCTCTACTTTTGTGTGCTTTCTTCTTTTTCCTTTTGTCTTATTTAAACTTCAAGTCCCTTATTATCATGGTTCTTAACCTTTCTTTTAATGTATAAGAATTTAGAAAATACTAGATATGACATTTCTCTCTCTTAAATACAATTTTGTCCTCAAAATTTGGAAATATAACCATTACCTTGCTTTCCTTATACTTTTCCTAGTTGGTATTTTCCTTTTATTTTCTTGTCTTTACTTATTTTTCTTAGGGACTAGTCTCTTCCAATCTTTTTCCCACCAAAGCATTATTCTCATTAACAATTACTAAACTTATAATGAGTTATTCCTTTCTTCTACTGTTATTTCTTTAACACTCACTGGCTTTTAACTATTTACCCTCTTAACTTTTGATATATGAGTGGACTACTTCATGTGATGACCCTAATTCCTAATTATCATGATTAGGCTTAATTAAATGGTTAATAATCATAAATCAAGGCCTAAAATCTGATTACAATTAATTAGATTAAGAAAAAGTGGAGAAAATTTAAACTTTGATATCATTAGGACCATTTACTAAACAACCAGAACTAATTAAATCTACAGTGATCATAAAATACCAATTAAGGCCTTCGATTCATCCTACTACTGATTTCAACTCACAAAACCTCTTATAAACATTGCCAAGTCATTACACGAACATTATCATAATGAATCTCAAAGTTTCTAAGTTAAAATGGGGGTTTGGGAATCTTCGCCATGACTTAGGTTTTTCACACCTCGACGGAGTACCCTCAGGATCTACTGTTCATGTTTTTGCAATGAATTGGACCCTCACTACAGCTAGCATCCCTTATGCCGTGGCGAGTTTGCTCACTAACTCAAGTCCTGCCACAATTAACTTATGTAGCGTTGCAGCGAGATACCTCTTGGTACACACCCCAAAATGTTTCAAATTTTGCCCCGGTGAATTCTATTTTGTTACTCTCCCTAGGTAGAATTTTGCCTCATGCTGCAATGAAACTCCTCACGTCACGATGAAACTCGCTTCTAACTAACCCTTGGTTGCGGCTTATGATATTTGGCCACAGCTCATCCCCCTTTCTACACCTATAATTCCCAAATTTCATCCCATACACCTTAACACTCTCTAGTAGTACTCTAGGGCCACTTTACATTAATTTATGGGGCTCTAATGGCATTAATCTACCTAATTTATCCAACATACCTATCATTACCAATTCAAGACTTAGGGGTTGATTCCTACTCATCAACTATCATGCATCAGCAATTTATGTATCAATGATGGCAAGAAGGATTCATGGCTACTAATAATTATTATCCAAATATAAATGTCAATATAGGTTCTATGCATTACTAGTTTGAGTCAACAATTAAGGTATCACATAATTACATTCTCAAATAATAGAACATATCTTAAGGCCAACTAAGTTCCATATCATATATATATAAGTGCATACATCAAATTCCAAGTTATATAAAGCCTATCTCCTTATTAAGTACATCATAGTTCACCAAAACGCAAAACTCCTACACTTGGCAATATGATTGCGTGATGATGCTATACAAAAGAATAACCAAAATTAGCACCTATCATAAGTTAAATCAACCCAAGCGTAGCATTCCTCCCACAAGGCCTAAGCTCATTGATGTTTATCTACTAGCTTCCCTTTATCCTTACCTGAAGAACCTTCACCTAAAATAGTTAGCCTATGAAATGAGGTGAAATACAAATCTCAGTAACCAAAGGCAAATTCCATTCATATATTCTAATTTAATTAACATATGTGCATGAATTCAAATAAGCATTAGAAAATATACTAGCCATATCAGCAAATAAAATAATTAGGCTATTAGTCACTACTATCACATACTAGTAATCACATTCTACATGTTAAAGGCTATTAACACTGGGAGAGGCCCGTCCACAGCACCAACTCCCCAATGAGCACAACTTGGCTCAATGCATACAAAGGTTTGATCACAACTTGGTGCTTGATCGAAGCACGATGCACAAATGGCAGCCTTACCATAGCTCCATCATAGACTCACAAGGTCCAAACACAATATATATCAAATAGCCAACTATTTATTTAGTATTCAAAAATCATACACTTGCAACAAATATAAAATTAAAATAGACATATGCATGGAATTAACAATAACCTCAATTACCTCACTTGTAAACAATTTTTTAAGAGCCAACAAAATGCTACTTCAATCTATGGATATAAAACCAAACCATTATTATCCTTAATCATCATTTATACCTGCAAACCTATTACTTAAGGAGTTAAACTACAAAGGACTACTTAGAAAATACTTATCCAACTACTACAAGAACCAAGTTTGGATTTAGTTGTGCCTACACTAGTAACCTCACAACAACACTCCAAATTCTAAGTAAATTCGCATAAAAACAATACCCATATCAAAAATTAGTTATAGGGGTCCCAAACTAGCAAAAAATGCATCAAAATGAGAAGTTTATACTTACCTAACAACACTTTTAGCTTCAACCTCTGAAATTCTACCATGAAAACACTTAACAACAAGTTTCAGATTTTGGGTTAGGGTGAAAATGCTCCAAATATAAACCTAATCAAGTCAAATTAAAAAGGAAAAGGAGAGGATTAAGTTATATAATAATTACATTGGATGATTTTGAGTCTAGAAGTAAGAAACGAGGCTAAGAAGATGGTGAAAACCTTAGCCTCCAAGAGACCTCCAAAATTTTGCTTTGTGTCTCTAAATGTTTCTATAGATGGGTGGAAAGGCTAAAGTAAAATTAAGGTTTATATAGGTTATGGGCTGACCCAAAGGCCCAAAATCCAAGTAGGTTGAATCATAAGCTTGCTGGGCTATAAGTTATAAGGTTACATGGGTTATAAGAGTTAGGCCTATTATAAGAGTCCATTAACATTTGGGCCTGCACAAATAAAGATTGGGCCTCTAAGAAATAGGATTGGATCTCCCTAAGGCTAAGATCGGGATTTTATACTTAACCTAAAGTAATAATTAAATTAATTATGAGACCTAATTTAATGTCCCCATCTCTTAATTAATTTTTCTAATTAAACCCATATCAACAATTTATTCCTCTATAAGTTCCACCTTACCTTTCCACTTACTTAGTTTTACTAATTACCTAAATTAATTCCCTAACCATCATAACTAGTCTTAATTAATCTCAGGGTGTTATATTCTGATATTAGGAACTTATATTCTCATATTTTATTCTCAGTGGGGAGATCATATTATTCTAAATCTAGTTGGTCTAAGACCAAGCCATACGAAAATTAAGCTCTTTTTATTTAGTGGACTTGTTTGCATATAAGATTAGAGATATCTAATTGATACAAAATCTCTAATACCTTATTGTAAAGGCTTTCTTCATTATCTTTCATTTTTCTTTATCTATTCTAAGCCATTAGAGATTTGTTTCTATCTAAATTAACTTGCTTAAATGTTGAGTCCACTCTTTAGCTTATATACTTTCTTACTAGCTCATCCCACAAGTAATTTGTATCTTCTCCCATCTTAGGTCTTTTATACTGATCAATTACTAGGATTACAGCTTTTTTAAGGACTTTCTATTTTTAATATCCCAGTTCTTCCATTTAGTAATGTATTTGCCCTTTAGGCTTGAATTTCCTTATACTCTTTTTATTCTAATTCTCACTTTATTTTGAGCTTTTATGATTCTTAACTTCTTTATACTAGCACTGAAGAGTAACTACCACTAACTAACATTATGTTTATATGGGATACTGTTCTTCCATAACCTCAACTATTAGAGGTATTTAATGAATGTAATTTCCATAAAATGATGAAATGAGCCGTATAAAAACAAGTCCTCTAAAAATGAGCTAGATAGTGTCCCAAAATATTTGGATAGAGTCCTAGCCTCCTAAAAATGATAATTCTAGGCTCAAGTAGAAAGAAAAACAGAGTTAGGATGGTGAAACAATTTATGACAAAAATTGACAAAACGTAATGGGATTTTCGTAAATAAGTGTAACTTTTGGAAAAACACATAGGAGGGCTTTTTTAATAAAAGAATTTGAGTAATGATGGAGGTGAGCTAGGAGACTTAAAAGAGCTTGAACAAAATCAAGTACTTGGAAACAAAAGGGTTGGACATGGCTCTAAAAGATGGCCAACTAAAGACCCATTGCAAGGTATAGGAGGCCCAATGACAAGATCAAGAGTCAAAGCTATGAAGGAGGCCTTAAACGCAGTGATCCAAAAGCTAATGAACTTGGAGCCCATATTCTTAGCTGAATGTGAAGCCCAAAAGGAACAAAATGGCATGAAGATTATTTCATATCTACAAGGTGCTAGACCAAGCCCAAAAGAAGCCTAATTGAAGGAGCCCAGCCATTTTCTACCAAATTCTCTTAGTTTTATATTGTTTTAATTTGATTGTTTCTGTTTCAGATTTTTAGCTTTATTAGGCACCATTCTTGGTGAATTTGTCTAAATTTAAATTTCTTTTATTTTTTCGCCATGTAAAAGGCACTACCTAGGAGTTATTCTGTGTTTAGGGTTTTATTTTTCAAATGCCTATATAAGGCCCACTTGTACTCCAAGAATGGGCAAATTAAATGAATTATCTTTTTTTTTAGAATTATTTCTGACTTGTGAGGTTTCTCTTGTGGCCTTTGTGTATTGGAGAAAATCTTTGACTTATGAAAGGAGTGGTTTCCTTTGTGGTGTCCCGGATTAGGGTTCTAAGAGATGGGTTCTCTTAGGGTTCAATTCCATTGACTAACATCTCTTCTTCTTCGTTCCTTTCTTTGTTCTTCGTTGCTTGTTGTCCAGATTTGTGTATTTGCTTTTTCTTGTGTTGTAGACAAATTTTGATCACTAATCTGTGTCATTTGGGGTTCCTAGAATGGGTTTCTATAGGGTCTCACATCATCTAGTATCAGAGTATTGGTTGAGGTTGGTTTCATCCACTTTTCCTTGTTCTTTTCTCTTATTTTGTCTGATTTGTGTCTATTCGTCATCATTTTTTATGCAATTGTTTCTCATGTTTTTGGACGTGTAATTGGTCTTTCTTGTGTCTCAAGACCTCTTCCTTCTGCTCATTTTGGAATCACATCAATTTGATTTTTCTAGAGCAAGTTATAACTATTTCTTTTGTGCTTGTCATTCCGACCCTTCAGAAACATTGTGTTCTGTTTACAAGTTTTTTTGTGTGCATCTGTTTCTTGTGTTTCCCTTCGTGTTTCTAGACATGTAATAGGTCATTCTCTTGTTTTAAGACCTCTTCTTTCTGCTCGTTTTGGAATCACATCAATCTATATTTCTAGAGCAAGTTATAGCTATTCCTTTCATGCATGTCATTTTGACCCTTCAGAAATATTGTGTTCTGTTTGCAAATTTCAGCACCTTTGAGATTCAAAATAAAAAGAGTATATTACAATGAGAAAGAAAGGAAAAGAAAAGAAAAGAAGGAAAAGTTGCAAAAAAAAAGTCAAAATCTGTGAAAAAGGAAAGTTATGCTAGAAATTGTAAATTTTGAATGACTTGAATTGCAATTGATGAAGATCCTTTATTCTTGGAATTACCATTTCTGATTCCTTGAGTTGATCTGGTCATTAAAAGTCATATTGTTCACAATTCATAAAAGGAAATTTGCATTCATTCACCTTGTTCTAAATTTCAAATTTTTGATTGCTTCATTACTAATTTTAGATTCAAATTTTCTTTCCATCCTTTCCTCTTGATAATTAATCATTTGACCATTTGATCTCCCATAATCTACCACACACCATTTGTTCCATAAATTTATTGTCTTCATTTGCTTTCCTAGTCACTTGATGTATTGTCTGTTGGTTACACCTACGATTTTTCTTTAAAATGTTGAACTTTTGTTGTCTCTTTGAGAACTTTGCATCTTGGATTCTAATTTGAGATTGCCACTTCAATTGCTGCTTCTTTTGATTTGTTGGATTTAATTCAGTACACTATAAGAAGCAAGTTGAGAGGAAAAAGGCAAGAGTTCATCATTGTAAAAGCCATTACAAGTGTGAAACACGAGTGAATTTGCATCATTTAAAGTGAAACACGTGAGGAGTGGTCAGGTCCTTTCTCTTGCTATTCACTAACATTTTAGGTGCTAATCATGTTCGAAAGTGAAGATAACCAAGTTGACCTTAAATTTTTCATCAACTTTGTTCAAGAACAATTCAAGAGGCTAAATACTAGGTTGGATCAAATGGATTCTTCTTCTTCCAATAGCAAGGCAAGGCATGGTGAAAATGTTGTTTTAGAAGGAGATGAATCTGATTTTGAGGAGGAAAGCCAACATAAAAGAGTTAGGAGAGCTCCACCTTAAAAGAAAGATGCCTTTAGTAACATTAAGATGAAAATCCCTTCCTTTCAAGGGAAAGCTGATCCTGATGTATATCTTGAATGGGAAAGAAAAGTTGAGTTTGTATTTGACTACTAATATTTTTCAAAGGAAAGTAAAGTGAAATTAGTTGCTTTGGAGTTTACAAATTATGAAAGCCTATGGTGGGATCAATTAACCACTAGTAGGAGGCGTTCTAGAGAGGGTCCAATTCGATCTTAGCCAGAAATGAAGGCTCTCATGAGGAAAAGATTTGTCTCTACCTATTGCTATAGGGATGTGCACAAGAGGCTCCATAAAATCAAACAAGGATCTATGAGTGTGGAAGAATATTTTCAGCAAATGCAAATTGCCATGATCAAAGCTGACATTAAGAAAGATTCAGAAGTTACAATGGCAAGATTTCTTGGTGGCTTAGACCCTGAAATTGCTACAGAAGTTGAATTGCAAAACTACCTTGATATGGAAGAGTTATTGCATAAAGCCATTAAGGTGGAGAAGCATTTTAAGGCAAAACAGAAATTGAAATCACATGCTAGTTCCAACAAAGACTTCAAGTCCTCTTTCAATTTTAAGGGAGAGACCAAGCCTAGAGAGGAGAATAAGTTAAAGATGCAAACACCTACTTTTAAAGGTAAATATGAACCTAAATCTTCTTCTAGTTCTTCTAAAATTAAATGCTTTAAATGTCAAGGTTTTGGTCACATTGCTTCACAATGTCCAAATAAAAGGACTACGATTTTGCTTGAGAATGGTGTTGTTATTGGTGAAAGTAGTGGTGATGAAGATGTGAAAGCTGAGTTGAGCTCTAATGGAGGTGATGAATCTAATGTGGAGGTAGTTAAAGCTGTGATTGGTGAGGCTCTAGTGTCAAGGCGTGCTCTTAGCATTCAACCTAAAGAAGAGCTTGAAAAAGAACAACGAGAGCATATCTTTCACACTAGGTGTTTTGTTAACAACAAGGTATGTAGCCTTATCATTGATAATGGGAGTTGCACTAATGTTGCTAGTACCTTGTTAGTTGAAAAGCTAGGTTTGCCAACTAGAAAACACCCCACTCCTTATAATTTATTGTGGTTCAATGATAATGGGGATGTTAAAGTTACTAAACAAGTTGTTATAGCATTTTCCATAAGAAGTTACCATGATGAGGTTTTGTGTGATATAGCTCCTATGTATGCTAGACACTTATTATTTGGTAGACCTTGGCAATTTGATAGGAAAGTAAAGTATGATAGTTATACTAACAGGTATTCTCTTAAGTTTAATAAGAAAACCATTATGCTAACACCTCTCAGACCCTTACAGGCATATGAAGATCAAAAGTGAATTACTCAAGAATGCAAGCTAAAAGAGAAAGAAAAGAAAGTAAGATGGAGAGAAAAGAAAAGTTAAGAGCATGAAAAAAGATAGTAATATTGTTTTCTGGTAGAGGAGAGATTAAGAGGGCTTTATGTTGTAAGACATCTTTTGTAATCTTGTATAGGGATGTTTATCTAACCCTTAGTGACCTTGATAAATCTCTTCCTTCTAGTGTTTTGAGTTTGTTGCAGGAATATAAAGACTTATTTCTGAAAGAGGTACTAGATGGATTGCCTCCTATAAGAGGCATTGAACATAGGATTGACTTTATTCCTGGAGCATCTCTTCCTAACTGACCTGCTTATAGGGCAAATCCAGAAAAGATTAAGGAAATTTAGAGGCAAGTGGAGGAACTCATGAAAAAAGGGTTTGTGAGAGAAAGCCTCAGTCCATATGTTGTTCCGGTTATACTTGTGCCCAAGAAGGATGGCAAATGAAGGATGTGTGTAGACTACCGGGCCATCAACAAAATCACAATTAAGTATATGTATTCCATTCCTAGACTTGATGACATGCTTGATGAGTTATATAGTGTTTCAAAAATAGATCTTAAGAGTGGTTATCATCAAATTAGGATGAAAGAAGGTGATGAGTGAAAGACTGCATTTAAGACTAAGTTTGGTTTGTATGAATGGCTTGTTATGCCCTTTAGTTTAACTAATGCTCCTAGTACATTCATGAGCTTAATGAATTATGTGTTTCACCCTTACATAGGAAAGTTTGTTGTTGTGTATTTTGATGATATTTTTGTGTTTTCTAAGAGTTAAGAAGAGCATGTTATGCATTTGCATTCTGTGTTTTTTATTTTGAGAGAAAATAAACTCGTTGCAAATTTAGAGAAGTGCTCTTTTTGCTTGGATTCTGTTGTTTTCCTTAGTTTTGTTGTAGGTACTGATGGCCTCCGGGTGGATGAATAGAAGGTGAAGGCAATTCGGGAGTGGCCAACACCTAAGAATGCTAGTGAGATAAGGAGTTTCCATAGACTTGCAAATTTCTATCGACGTTTTGTGAAGGACTTCTTAACCCTTGCTGCACCTCTAAATGAGCTGGTAAAGAAAAATGTTGTCTTTAAATGGGGTGAGGTACACGAGGCGGCTTTTAACACTTTGAAAGATAAATTGACCAATGCCCCTCTACTTATTCTTCTTGATTTCTCTAAAGCTTTTCAAGTTGAATGTGATGCCTCTGGAATTGGTATTGGTGCTAGTTTGATGCAAGAGTCTAGGCCTATTGCTTACTTTAGTAAGAAGCTTAGTGGTGCTTGTTTGAATTATTCAACTTATGATAAGGAATTATATGCTTTAAAAAGAACTTTGGAACATTGGCAACATTATTTATGGTCTAAGGAATTTGTTTTGCATTCTGATTATAAGAGATGGGTTCTCTTATGGTTCAATTCTATTGACCAACATCTCTTCTTCTTCTTCTTCGTTCATTTCTTTATTCTTCATTGCTTGTTGTCTAGATCTGTGTATTTGCTTTTTCTTGTGTTGTAGCCAAATTTCAATCACTGATCCATGTCATTTGGGGTTCCTAGAATGGGTTTCTATGGGGTCTCACATCACCAAGGTTCTCAGAGGCCCCAAAAATCATAGGAAGCCCCAAAACTGGTAAAGCCTCTCCAGTGTATGTTTTCTAATGTCAGTGAGCCTGAACTTTGACAGACTTGTTTAGGAAGGTTTTAGCTCCAAATTGAGTGATTCCAAAGGCATTTTATTAACTTAGGAACCTAAATTTTATAATAAAAAATGGTTCTAAAAAAGGAGTTAAAAAAAGCTGAAACAAAATTGCTATTATAGAAGAAAAAAATTAGAATTTTTGAAAAAGTTTGTTTTTTGAAGCTTCCACACACTTCTCCCTTCTTCTCCCCTTCATATAGCACGAGTTCCTTCTACCCAAAACATAGAATATGACCTTCTCTCTTAGGCGCACAAGAAGGGGAAGAAAAGGAGGAGAAAAATCAAGGAAAAGGTAGGTAAATCCATGGAATTTCATGCTCTTTCTTCCTCCAACCTTGCTCCTCTCCTTCATGCTTTCTTTCTATGATTTTCTTGAGATGATTGGTGCTATTTTTGGATCAGAACCAAGGGGAAATTTTTTAAAATTGAGAAGAGGACTCAAATCAAGGAAGAAGCATTAAAAGAGAGTTAGAAATCCAAGGTATTTTCTTATTCTTGTTACTTCTTCCCCTTGCTCCTTGGTTGTGTATGTTTCGGCCAAGAACAAAACTATATAGGGGAGGATTTTTTGCCTAAAAACAACAAAAGAACTAGGGCTTTAGACCATGAGAAAGAGGAATATGGCAAGAAATTCTAAGAAAAACCAATAGAAATCAAGTTAGAAAAGGATGGTGTTTCTAGGGTTTTGGAAATTTTAATTTTGTATAAGTAATTCTTTGGCTATTTAAATATTTCTTTGAGCTCCTAAGACCTCTAAAAACCCTCCTAAGTGGCTCTCCCATCTAGGAAAAATCAAGAAGCATATGAACCTCCATTATGGTGCTAGTTTCAACAAAGGCAAGAATACTAGGTTAAGGAATGTTTTAATTTGTTATGGCCTTGGTTTGAGACTTTATATGATGTTAGAAGATGGAAGAAACCATTGAGAAAAATTTAAAAGCCATGGATTAGAAGATGGAACAATGGTGTTGATAATGGTGCCTTATGAAGCAACTTGGTTTTCCAATTGTGCAAAAGAATGTGTGAAGGCTCCAAGGACCTTAAATGAGTCCAAAAAGTCTAAAAATAACAAAAGAATAGAGCCTAGAACTTGAAATGTGAAAGTTGTGACGACCCTAATTTCTAATCATTATAATTAAGGTTAAATATGTGATTAATAACCATGAATCAGGATTACAAGACATTATGACTAATCACATTCAGAAAATACAGGGGATTTTGAACCTTAATATGATTAGAGTCATCCACTAAATAATTACAAGCATTCATGCACACAAGGGAAATAAATACTCATTTATAAGCCTTTGATTCTATTACCCATTAATTCCAACTCACAATAATCTTCTACTAATATTTCTAAGTCATCCCTTACGGTTACCATGGGAAAAACTAAGGTTTCTAGGTTAGAATGAGAGTTTGGGTCCGTTAGCTATAGCTAAATGCCTTTGCGCCATGGCCAATTGCTCTTGGGTTCACCTTTATATCTTTACAGAAGTTGAAGCTTCACCACAGCTAACCTATATGGTGCCACGGTAAGGAAACCTCCTGAAACCTACCTCGCTCGCCTTTCACTATTAGCCATGGCCAATTCTCCCTTTCACCGCGGCTAATTCCTTTTTGGAATGCTTGACACATTTTCACAAAAGTTCACCGCAGCCAATTCCCATTTAGCTGCAGTGAATTACCCTTTGGATGACTTCTAGTTTGGCCTTTCATATTTCACCGCGGCTAATTCCACTTCTCGCTACAGTGAATTACTCTTTGGTACTCTCCCTGGGCAACTTCGCCTCTATTGGCTGCGGCTAATCCCATTTTGGCCATGGCTAAATGTCTTCTAATCATACAACTTCTAAAGTCTTGTCTCATACTCTCCACTCTCCCTCCAATGACACTTTGGGGCCACTCTACCTTAATTGTAGGGCTCCAATAACTTTTATTAGCCTAATTTACCCAACTAATCTATCATTACTAGTTCAAGACTTAAGAGTCAATTTCAACTCCTCCAACTACCTTATATTAACAAGTTTATAGATTAATAATAGTAGAATTTCTTAAGCTTTCAACAATTATTATTCAAATATACATTCCATTAAAGATTCCATACATCACTGATTCAAATCAACAATCTAATATATCCCATGATGACATTTCCAATAGTAGATCACATCATGAATTCAACAAAGTTCATACATTCGATATTATAAGTTTATACATCTAATACCAAGCTATAATAAGACTTAACTCCTTAATAGATACATTCCAACAAATCAAAATATAAATGCCTACACTTGGCAACATGATTACATGATGATGCTATATAAACAAATAACAAAATTGCATCTATTCTACTCGGATTAACCCAAGTGTAGCCTCTTCCACACATGGCTGAAACTCATAGATTTTCATCCACTTGCTTCCCCTTATCTTTACCCAAAGGGCCTTCACCTAAAAGTATGATCCCATGAAATGAGGTGAGATTCAAATCTCAGTAACCAAGGCAAATTCCATTCATATATTCCAGTTTAACTAACATATATGCATGATTTCATATAAGCATAAAAAAAACATATCAGTCATATCAGTAAATGAACAATTAGGCTATCTATGATTACTATCCCATACTAGCAATCATAATTTCACATGTTATAGGCCATTAACACCGGGAAAGGCTCGTCCACAACACTTACTCCCCAATGAGCACAACCAGGGCTCAGTGCATCTGGGGTCTGATCATAACCAGATGCTTGATCGAAGCACATACACTGGTGGCAACAGTACCACAACTCCACCATGGACTCACAAGGTCCAATCATATATAATAGATAGCCAACCAATTCATTTAGCATTCAAAATCATAATCATGCAACAGATACAAAATTAAACAAACATATGCATGGAATTAGCATGAACCTCAGTTACCTCACTTTACAGACAATTGAAAGGCCACCAATAGTGCCAAAATCTCCTTATAACCATAACATCAGAAGATTACTACCTTAAATCGTCATGTACAATAGTAACAAGTACCCAAAAATTAAAATACTAATGGCTACTCAGAGGACACTTACCCAGCCACTACAAATGCCCAAATTCGGATTGAATATGTCCTCTACCAGAAATTTCAATATATCACCCTTATTCCTAAGCAAATTCATACATAATTAATATCCATACTACAAATTAACCATGGGGGTCTTAAACTAGCAGAAAATATGTAACACCATAAATTCTAGCTCATCTCAACATGTACATATGCCTTACATCATTCTATTCATGGAAACATAAGAAAAAGGGGAATAAATATTGAATTTCTTTGCGTTACGTTGTACTTAAAAATTTCATTTAGTGTCACGTGGACCGTATGAGCTCATACTATATATTCTCATATTTAAATACATCAATACAACTCATTTGCATCAAAAAATTATACCCACAACTCATGGAAACTGAAATGAAGCATAAAATGGGCTTGTTTAATTTTGGCCAGGTTTGCCTCCTATTCTGACCAAACTTTAGAAAATCATAACTAATTCTAGAAAAATCAAAATCATACAATCTTGGTCATTCTGTGAAGCTATGGATGTCTACTTCACACAAAAAATATGCATAGACCATAACATCCATCACAGAGGACATTTGACATCCGAAAAAGTCCAGAGGTCAAACTACCTCCTGATGCTATCACAGATTCTGCAGCAAACTTTGAAAATGTCCAATTAATTCCATATAAATCCAATCCACGAAAATGATCCTAATCTAGAAAGTTATGGGTGTTAGTTAGAGGGCAAAAATACTTGATACTGGACAGAAATGTCAAAAATTCATATCTCTCTCTATAGACCTCCACATGAGGTGCTTCTAGTTGACACGAGTCACTGTGAATGTCTAGTTTTTCTGTATAAAATTTTATGGCAATTGGACATCATTTGAGCCTTGTGTGATAGAATCCATTTTCAGACCAAATGAATAGTACAATAGACCAAAACCAGAAAAATGGCTAACTTTGAAAAATCATTAAATATTCTGTAGACCTCCAAAAATTATGATCTTTATCTTCCCAAAAAGTGTTTAATGAGCCCTAATTTCATGCAAAATTTTAGAGAAAGACTACCTCATTGGCCAAAAAGTGACATAAGGTTCCATTATGGTCAATTTTGGCTCTATATGAGGTACAAAAATTGACAAATGGCTTTCCCTTGGTTTTGGCATCTTTTGGGCAAGTCTAAAAGTACATTTAAGACTTGTGTGAGCTACCCAAATGGTCCCAAATCTCATGCATCTCATTTTGTCCATTTAACCCATACTTATGCACATTTACATCAAACTTCCAAATTGCATACTTTGGCATTACATACTCAAATTCTACTCTAAAGTCCATACATCATATCCATATATTTATACATCACATAGTGATATATTTACACATGCCTTAAGGGTCATAGACTATTTACAATATCATATACATCATGAAGCATCATTATGGTTCCAAAAAGATAAAAACTAGGCATATGGTTGTCAATCTTCCTTCTTCAATGTTGTTGGCTCCCATTACTATAGCCACTTGGTCCACCTAGCATATTAGATAATTGGAGAGAAGGGAATGAGATCCAAAGAATCCCAATAGCTCATCTCCCATTCAATCATACATAATATGTGCAAAGCAAGCCTTACAAATGCATGCATGGAGAAAATGGAAGTCATGGACATTTAAAAAATAAGCTTGACATATGAACAAATCATACAAGACATTCAAGAGCTCACCAAGTGTTTGGATTGGCCTTACACTTCTCCTCATGGATTTTGGACTTGCCTTACCCATTCTTTAAGAGCTTTGGACTCAACCATACTCTTGGGAGCCCACTTTGCTTTTGGGAGACTCTTTGCTATGTCTCAACCAATCTTAAGGGTTCTTGGCTCATCCTCACCATGGTGAAGAGTTCTTGGCCTCTCCACACTCAAGCAAACTCGAACAAATATCATGTATTCATTTGAAACATAACATGACATCATGAAATCATGGCACATAAGATCATGCTATCATACTTTTCATGGCTTGAAAATACTCATACACATATTCTAAGACAAGCTAAACATACATCCATGCATGAGAGAAGGTGGAGAGAGTTACCTTGTTTACAATCACACACTTTTTCCTTAGAATTCAAGCCTCTTCTTTCGACCACACACCTACAAATTGGTGGAGACAGTTTTTCTTGGTCTAGATACAATTTATAGGAGCCAATTAGGTTCATGAAACATATGCTAAGGCTATACAATTTGCTTAAACCCTAGATTACTTTATAACCCCTATTATGGTCCATAAATGCACCTAATGAAGCAACACCCCTCAAATGATTTCTAGGCCTCATTCTTTCCTTTCAAATATGATTCTTGACTCCTTTTAAGCCTCTTGGAGTCATCATGCTATTAAAACAAAGGGCCTAGCATCATGTTGCTTCTTTAGGTCATAATATGGAACCTAAGACACCAAATCAATTTTTATGAGTTCTAAATTTTTTCCAAGGCCTCCCCTCATTTTCATTCATCAAATATGACTCAAGAATGGCCTTAGAAAAATTTAAAACTCTCACCCACTATTAGAACCCTCTTTGGCCGAGACAGGCATCATTTGGGCTACATAGAGTTTTCTTTGTTTTCTTGAAGGAAGAAGCTTGTGGGGAGTATCTTCGGTGTCTCAAGAACTTATATAAACTCTTAATTAAACCTAGGAAGCATCACATAAATTCAGAATTTAGAAGGTGCACATAAAACCCTAAGTTTTGCATCTTGAATTCTAATGGGTAGTTTGTTGTTTTCTTTGCATATTCTTGTTCTTCTCCATCAAATACCTAAGATTCATGCTTGGTTGGGCTTGAAAATCAGATCCTCCTAGGGTTCTTGGTGTGTGTTGAAGTGAAAAAGAAAGGGAGATCAATATAGCTATCATAGGATGCAATTTTACCTTGTTTCCTTAGTTAGTTTAGCTTGAATCTTGCTTTCTCCAAGCTTCTCTCTTCAAATCCGAAATTTTCCCTATGTTCTTCCTTCAAAACAGCCCTCAAAACTTCAGAAAAATCATGGAGAAAAAGAGGGAAAAAGAGGATAAGAGATTGGTTAAGAGAAAGCATGAAAAATAAGCAAATTTTCATACCTAAAGGCTTGAATTTCTTCTCCTTCTTCTCTTCCCTTGATGTGCCACTCTCCTAGGGCTTTTCTTCTGGTTTGGAGATGAAAAATCTGATGCTAAATGAGGGAGAGTGTGAGGCACCGCCTATATATAGCTAGGGCAAAAGGACTTTTTCAAAAATTCTAATTTCGCCCTTTGTACTTTGCATTTTCATTTCTCCTTCGTTTTAGTTCCTTTTTGAGAACCATCTTTTCCATTATAAAATTTAGGTTCCCAATTAAGAAAATTGCCTTTGGAATCACTCAAATTGGAGCTAAAACTTTTCCGAACAAACCCGTCAAAGTTCAGGCACACTAATGTTAGAAAATGTCCACCAGAGAGGATTTAACTGTCTCGGGGCTTCCCATGATGTTTAGGGCTTCTGTGAACTCTAGAGAACTCAAAAATTTGATTTAAAAAGCCCTCCTGTGTGAATTCCAAAAATTACCCAAAATTACGAAAATGCCATTACATTTCGCAAGTTTTCTGTCAAAATTTGTTTCTTCATTCTAGCTCCATTTTTCCTTCTATCTGTGGCTAAAATTCTCATTTTTAAGAGGCTAGAATATTAATCAAATTTTTTAGGACCTTAACTAATTCATTTCAGAGGACTTGCTTTGAAAACGTGCCCATTTCTATCGTTTAACGAAAATTGGACATTACAAAATACATTAGAATGGAGAGTTTACACTTACCCAATATCCCTCCTAGCCTCTACCTTTGAAAATCCTCTAAGAAAATACCAAATAACCACATTTTAAGAATTTGGGTATAGTGAAAATGCTCCAAATGAGAAGTCAATCGGGTCAAATTGAAGAGGAAGAGGAGAGGATTAAGTTATATAACTATTACCTTGGCTGAATCTTACTCTAGGTGTGGGAAATGGTGGAAATATGACAAGAAACCTAGCCTCCCCTTTGGACCTCTGAATTTCCCTTATGTTTCATGTGTTTCTGTAGAATGGAGGTGATCAAACTGGTTTTTACGGTTTTAAGTTGGGTTTTAATATAGGTCATTGGTTGACCCAAAGGTCCAATTGTAAGAGGGTTCTGATTTAAGCTTTATTAAGCCATCTTTCATTTGTTGGGTTGCAGACTTTTAATTGGGTTAGACTAAATTTGAAGAACTCAATTGATTGGGGTCTGCACAAGGGTTATTGGGCCATTTAAAAGAGCTTATGCAAGTTGGGACTTGGGTTTCTAATTCATTAAATCAGATTGGGCCTTCCATTAATTCTTAACCTTGGCCTACTTAATTTAATTTGAGCCTAGATAGGGTTTCTAACTCAATTAAATCTCAACTCATATTAATAATTTATCTCTCTAAAATTTTCATTCACTTCACTTGCCTAATTATCCCATATTAATTATTCTTAATGAAGCCAATTCCATGATTAACATCTTAATTAATTTTTAAGGTGTTACAAAAGTTACTTTAATAGGAAAATTATAGAACCATTATGCCACCTATAGGATTAAGTATACTTTTAAGAGTATCTTTAGTGACTTGGCTTGCTTCAACTACGTGATTGTGTGTTCTTTATGGTGTTTAGGCCAAGAGAACATACACTCACATAGGTGCGCTTGTGGGACCAAAAAAAGGAAGGAAAAGGATTAAGAAAAGCTTGCATAAATCCAAGATAGTTCTCAACCTCATTCTCTTTGCATTCTTGTGTGCATATATATGTCTTTGTGTGTTTGTGTATGCTCTTGTGACTTCAGAATATGCCACTTGATGCCCTGACATTACATTGGTACCAATGTGTTTCCTTGAATGGCCTTGGTCGTGGAAATGGCTCATAAGGGTGAGGTGATGCCAAAAGTCCCTTAGTGAAGGTGAGGAGGCCAAAAGTCTCTTGGAAGGGTGAGGCCAAGTCAAAAGTCCCTAAACCAAGAGTGAGGCAAATTCAAAAGTCCTAGAAATGGGGTCAGGCAAAACTAAAAGTCCCTAGAGTATGGTCTTGGCTTGAATGTAAATAAGTGGCATGGAAATTGTGACTTTGCATATTTTATGGTTGCCAAACCTTTCATACATATGCTTTGATGTGTATATGCCTTGAATATGCATGTGAATAGGTGTGTGAGCTATTGAAATTCAAGGAATCTCACTCTCCTTCCCTTCATTATCTTGAAATGCCTAGGTGATGTCCAAGAAGCAAGGAAGGCAAGCTAAGAGCATTGAAAAGTCATACTTTGTCCATTATGTAGCTTGTTATGTATTTGAATACCAAAGTTACTTTGTACACATTATTTTTGAGATGCAAGCTCATGGATAAATGTAATATGATGTATGACTCTTGTATAGACCATATGTGGCATGAAATCCATGGAAATGTGAAGTTTAGCTTCTTAAGGCTTGATGTATTAGTGTATTAATGGAAGTGGAATGGCCAAATTAAGATGCATGAGGTTTGTGATCACTTGGGTAGTTCATACAAGTCATATTCATGCTTTTAAACTTGCTCAAGAGGTGCCAAACTCAAAGGAAGGCCATTTGGACTAAAGTAATACCTTATGAGAGGCAAAATTGGCCATTTTGGTGAGCTATATCACTTTTTGTCCAAATGAGCTCTTCTAGGTTTGAAATTTGGCATGCATCTAGATCTTGTTGAGAAATTTTTTTGAAGATATAGTGCGTATTATTTAGAGGTCTGTGGAATATTTGGTGAATTTTTGAAGTTGAGAAAATTTTCTAGTTTGGCCACTGGTACTATTCATATAGTCTAAAATTTGTTCTCCGTCATTTGTAGGCAAATAATGTCCAATTCCCACTAAATTTTATAAAGGGAAAATAGAATTTTCCAATGAATTGTGCCAATTAGAAGCACCTCATTTGGAAGTCTAGAAAGGGAGATATTAATTTTTGAAATTATTGTCCAGTACTAGGTGACCAGTCAGACCCATATTACTATTTGATTAATTTTTTGGGCCTGACTGTTCTTGGATTGGTCTAGAGTTATTTTTCTCCTCTATCTAACATCTGTATCTTTCCATATTGGTATCATTTACATGTATTGAATTTTTGTGGAATTAATTGGATATTTTTGAAATTTATGATAGTAAACTATATCAATATTAGGTGGCAGTCGGATCTTTATGGCTATTTCATTGTAAAACATGGTCCTGATGGGATTTTTATGGCTGGGACTCATTTTTAGTATAAATTTGACATCTAGGAATTTCCAAAAAGCTATGGTTTGTATGATTTCAATTTTTCTACATTTAGTTATGATTTTTCAAAGTTGTCATTAAAATCTACTATATGCTGCCTGCGAGCTTAAGTGTAAATTTTAGGGTTTTTGACTTGGAAACTGTGGATTGCTTGATATTTTGAGTTGATTATGCTTTGTTCCAATAGTAAATGACTAAATAATGTTTTTGGATAATCCATAGGGCCCACATAATGCGAATTGAAGAAATTTACCCTGACGCAACGCAATAAAAGGGTATTATTTTCATACTTTTCCTT
Organism: Erythrophleum ivorense; assembly: GCA_026724425.1. Classification (NCBI taxonomy): domain Eukaryota; kingdom Viridiplantae; phylum Streptophyta; class Magnoliopsida; order Fabales; family Fabaceae; genus Erythrophleum; species Erythrophleum ivorense. Next base: position 155,538 of record JAIUCV010000871.1, read on the forward strand.
ACTTTTGTCTTGTGAATGTGTACCAATTGCCCTGAATGGAAGAGTATGATAATAGAAATATAAGGTATTACACAAGTCCTCTAAAATGAGCTAGATAATGTCCCAAAAAATTGGGTAGAGTCCTAGGCTCTTAAAAATGATAATTCTAGGCTCAGACGGAAAGAAAAGCGGGACTAGGACGGTGAAACAAATTGTGACGAAATGTAATAGTATTTTCATAAATAAGTGCAAATTTTTGAAAAACATATAACATAGATTCTTAAATGAAAAATTTGATATTCCTAGGGTTCTCAGAGGCTCTAAAAACCATGGGAAGCCTTGGGACTAGTAAAGCCCCTCCGATGTACATTTTTCAACGGTGATGAGCTTGAAATTTGATAGATTCGTTCGAGAAAGTTTTAGCCCTAATTTGAGTGATTCTAAAGCATTTTATTAAATTGGGAACCTAAATTTTATAATGGAAAAGACAGTTCTAAAAAAAGAGCTACAACAAAATCGAAATGAAATTGCCATTACGGAGGGATGAAATTGAAATTTTTGAAAAAGCTAGTTTCTTGAATGTTCCATAAGCTTCTTGTCTCTTCTCCCACCTTCTTAAGCATGACCCTTTCTGCCCAAAATACAAAATATTTTCAGTTCCTTTAGGCACACCAAGAGAAGGAGAAAAAGAGGAAGAAAAAGGCAAGAAAGGTAAGGAAATCTAAGGAATTTCATGCTCCATCTTCTTCTAATTTTGTTCCTCTCCTATCCTCCTCTCTTTCCATAGTTTATTTTAGCAAACTATTTTTGTTTTGAGTCCAGAACAAGTAGGAGCAGTTTGAATTGCTTGTGGAGAAGAAAACCAAGGAGAAAAAGTCTTGAAACCAAGCTTGAATCTAAGGTATTTCATGGTTTTGTTGTTTCTCATTTTTGCTTCTTCCTTGTGTATAATTTTGGCCAAACCAAAACCATATGAGGGGGAGATGTTCTATCCAAAAACAAGAGAAGGACTAGGGTTTTAGACCGTGAGGAAGAGGAATATGGCAAGAAATTGCAAGAAAAACATATGGAAAACAAGATAGAAAAGTGTAGGCTTTTTTAAGGTTTTATGAAATATGATTTTGTGTAAGTAATTCCTTGGCTATTTGAGTGTTTCCTTGAGCTCCTAAGACTCTTAGCAAGCCTCCCAAGTGGCTCTCCCATCAAGAAAAAATTTGAAACTCTAAGAACCCTATTATTGCTTATAGGTTTGGGGCAAGCTAAGATGGATAGAGTAGAGGATGTTTTAATTTATTCTAGCCTTGGTTTGGGACTTCATATGATGTTAGAAGATAGGAGAAACCATTGGAACAAATTTAGGAGCCATGAAATGGTAGATGAGACAATGGTGTCCATAATGGTGCTTTGTGAAGCAAATTGATTTTAAGGTTGTGCCAATGATTGTGTAAGGGCTCCAAGGACTTTGAATGAGGCCAAGAGGTCTAGAAGTAGAAAGAAATGGAAGCCTAGAGCTTGAATTGTTAAGGTTGCTTCAATAGGCCATTTATGGAACCATTATGCCACTTATGGAACTAAGTGTGTGTTCAAGAGTGAGTTTAATGCCTTGGCTTGCTTCAACTATATGATTGTGTGTTGTTTATGGTGTCTAGGCCAAGAGAACATCCACCTACTTAGGTGCACTTGTGAGACTAAAAAAGAGAAGGAAAAGAATCAAGAAAAGCTTGCATAAATTCAAGATAGCTCTCCACCTCATTCTCTTTGCATTCTTGTGTGCAGATATATGTCTTTGTGTGTTTGTGTATGCTCTTGCGACTTGAGAACATGCCACTTGATACCTTGACATTACATTGGTATCAATGTATTTCCTTAAATGGCCTTGGTTGTGGAAATGGCTCATAAGGGTGAGGTGATGTCAAAAGTCCCTTAATGAAGGTGAGGAGTTGCCAAAAGTCTCATGGCATGGATGAGACAAGGCCAAAAGTCTCTTAGAAGGGCCAAGAGCGAGGAAAATCCAAAAGTCCTAGAAATGGGATGAGGCAAAACCAAAAGTCCCCAGAGTATGGTCTTGGCTTGAATGTGAACAAGTGGCATGGAAATTGTGACTTTGCATACTTTATGGTTGCCAAACCTTCCATACATATGCTTTGACTTGTATATGTGTTGAATGTGTGTGTAAATGGGTATGTGAGCTATTGAGATTTAAGGAATCTCACTCTCTTTCCTCCTTCCATCTTGATATGACTAGGTGCCTCCCAAGATACAAGGAAAGCAAGCCAAGAGCCTTAAAGAGTTACAATTGCAATATTTTGTTGTCCTCTTTGTGTATAAATGTCAAAATGAACTTGTACAAGTTATTTTTATAATGTAAAACCTTGAGCAAATGTAATATGATGTATGTATGTTATGTAGCCTATGTGTGACATTAAATCAATGCAAATGTAGAATTTGGCTTCTTGAATGGTTTATGTATGTAGTGCATTAATGGATATAGGATGGCCAAATTAAGATGCATGAGGTTAAAAACCACTTAGGTAGTCCACACAAGTCATAATTGTGCGTTTGAACTTGCCCAAGAGGAGCTAAACCATTGGAGAAGCCATTTGGACAAGGTTAACCCCTCACATGAAGCAAAATTGACCATTTAAGTGAGCTATATCACTTTCTATCCAAATGAGCTCTTCTTAGTCTGAAATTTGGCATGCAATAGAGCTTGTTAAGAGATTTTTGGAAAGCTAAAATGGGTATTATTTGGAGGCCTGTGAAATATTTGGCGAATCTTTAAAGTTGGGAAAATTTTCTGGTTTGGCCACTAATACTGTGCAATTGGTTTGAAAATGAATATGTGTCAATCAGAGGGTAAAAGATGTCTAATTGCCATGAAATTTTACCAAGAGAAACTTGACATTCTCAGACTTGTGATAATTGGAAACACCTTATTTGGATATCTAGAGAGGGAGATATTAATTTTTTAATTTGCTATCCAGTACCAAGTGCCCAGTCAAACTTATGTTACTGTTTGATTGATTTTTTAGGTTTGAATGTCTTGTATTGGTCTAGAACTATTTTTTTCCTCTAGTTAACATCTGTAGATTTCCAATTAATATATATTACATGGATTAGATTTTTTTGGAATTAATTATGAATTTCCAAAGTTTATATCAGTAACCTATATTAGTATCAGAGGGCAATCAGACCTTCTTGCCTTTTTGGCTATCAACCATGATCCAAATGGGATTTTCTAGCTAGGATTTATTTATTATGTGAATTTCACACCTAGATCTTTCCAACAAGCTATGGTTTGTATGATTTCAATTTTTCTACATTTAGTTATGATTTTTCAAAATTACCCCTAAAATCTGCTATGCGCTATCTGCGAGCTTAAGTGTAAATTTTGGGGGTTTTGACTTGAAAACTATGGATTGCTTAATATTTTGAGTTGATTGTGATTTGTTCCAATGATAAATGACTAGATAATGTTGTTGGATAATCCACAGGGCCCACGTAACATAAATTGAAAAATTTTATCTTGACGTAACACAATAAAAGTGTATTATTTTTATACTTTTCCTTACTTTTGTCTTGTGAATGTGCACCAATTTCCCTGAATGGAAGAGTATGATAATAAAAATATAAGGTATGATAGGTAGGAACTACCACTTACCGTATCATAAAACTGCACTTGACCTTTTTATGAAGATGTTGCTTTGGAATATAGGGATTTCTCTCTCCCTTGGCCAAGTTTAATAACTGTTGGGGTAGCAATTCATCTAATTAGAACTCTAGAAAGCTAGTTTCTGGCTTTCCATATCCCATATACCATACTAATATATCAAGGGAGTCTAGTCAGTGGCTTGGCTATCTAAAGAAAGCCTTGATAACTTTATTTTGTGACAATCTACCAAACTTAGAAGGTCTTTGGTCTTTGAAACTAAAATTGTTTAAAACTATATTGGTCATTGAGACTAAATTGATCTATAAAAACTATCCTAAGCTATGATCTCCCAAGTGAACTATGATAACTATAACTATGGGCTCTCTGTAGCTCTATGAGATCTACTACGACCCCTGGGTTTACTGTAACCTTTCTGAGCCTACTAGCATCTACTACAATCCACTATGTTGTGGTAGGATCTATTGCAATCTATGTTTGGGAGATTTCATAGTCTAAGATCACTATCTCTATGAATAAAACTCATACTCACTAAATCTAGCAACTATCACTCATAGTATTTAAGGCTAAACTCAGACAATTGTTATGCTTTTCTACATGCTTTACATGTGAAGTAGGTCCTACAAAACATCCTCATCTCTTCAACATCCTATAGTAATGATACTCTGAAGCATTTTAGCACTTACTCATTACTCTTTATAAGATCATTCATTTCCTACTTCTAACTTCATTATCCTTTTTTTTTTATAGTCTTAGTAGCTTATTTTACTTTACTTTACTTTCTTTATTTAGTGATATAAACTAAGGTTTCCCTTTACATGTATTCACTCTATCTTTTCTTTTCCTCTTATCCAATAATCTCTGGCTATGCCCATATCTTACACCTAAGTCCCTCCAACACTAGTGTACCTTTACCTTATAGGGCATTTTATACATCAAAGTGTGCTTAATTTCTCTAGTAGGATAAGAATCATATGTTGTCTCTTTTTACTTTCATCCTAGATGTCTTATTTTTGTAAGGGACTCATACTAAGCAAACTAAACTCATGCTATTTAAGTCTTAAAGCTCTAGTGCTTTAGGCACTCCCAATTTACATCACTCTATACTTGGGATTCCTTCTTAATACTCTTTCTTAAGGGTTCAGCATTATTGAAATCCCTTAGCTTCTCTTTCTTTAACTTCTCCTTGAACTTAACTAAGTCGGATACTCCTTGATCATCATGACACTTTTTATGGTTGAAACTATCATTTGCTATGCACTTAAGTTACATTACTATTCAATTGGCCAAACCCAATTTGATGTAACCATTATGGTGAGTAAATCATAACATCAATTACTAATATATAGGTGCAACATGACCAAGCTCAAGCCACTATTGCCTATATATTACAAGCCTCTTGACAATCTAGAATACCTTTCTCTTACTTCTCTATAACTTACTTTATATCATGTGATAGCTGGGGGAAAGAAAACTTTCTCTTTACTTTTTTCTATTAATCAAAATATCACCTCCCCTAATTGTCTTATCTTGCCCAATTACCTTTACTTAAGGCATTATACCAAGGACAACAGTACTATCTCTAATGTACTTACCAATGTTACCTTTTCATTTGTTATTAACTTTATTAAATCTTTGGCTTTGAAATTGCCACATTCTTTTTTTAAAAAACTTGTGCTATCACTTTACTAATATCAAAGAGTTATCCATCTTATGTATATAATTCCTCATTATTTCTGGGCTTATTTGTGCTCAAAAGCATTCTCATATTTTTTTTGGGTTCATCTTAGCTCATTCACTTTCTATAAAGATTAGGGGGTTTAATTTATCTTAATCTCGTTCTCTGATTCTCAATTGAACTATTCATCTAGAAAGGAACTTTATACTCAATGAACCCTAGAGCTTATTCTTCTTCAAATTCTTGGCTTACATCACTACTTTTTAGTGTGTAGGAACTCACCAATCTAGTTAGCTTTTAACTTTCTATAGTTTTCTTAGAAGCACTGAGGCACTAACTACTTGCCCTAATCCTTGTTTCATTCTTGTCAAAGATAAGAGTCTTTTCTCACTTAAACGTTCTACTTTCATATTTATGAGCATAATTTACCAGTTGTAGGGTTTTACTAGCCCAATTCATGTTACATATCCTTAAATGTCTTGAATCAATTCTACTAGTAACTTTATGCTCCATCTATTAGCTTTAGTACTCATGTGCTTTTTACATTGCATCTACCTAACAATAAGGAAGCTCATCTAACTTAGAGGTAAATCCCTATCTTTTCATTTTGCTAGGTTCTAACACTCATTCAATATCTGCTTTTATTATACTTAATCTATTAACTTTTGTCTAGTCACCACTTAAGTAAGGATATTTCTTTTTATGCATTAATTTCTCAATTCTTCCTCGCTTTGCCTATATCCTTGTAATTACAAAATTAGGGGCTTACCTACCAAGAGTTACCAACCACTAATTGAGTAGTGGTCCTCAACCTCATTACTTCTTACCTTCTTCTTCTAGGACTAGAGAGAATCTTCCTTTTGTAAATTTTTTAGCCAATTCCTTTTTAGATTAAGGTTCTCTTTTTTACTCATTTCATCTTGTACGTGAGTCTCTACTCATTACTATTCTTAGGCTGTAACTTATAGCTTAGCCTAAGAAACTTTTCTTATTAAGTGTTTTCTTGAAATTTTCCAAATAATAGCTTACCATGGATTTAGCTAGCTTATACTAACATAGAGCATAGCTACCATTGGATCTCTTAAGTTTTTCTTTTCTAACCTTATTTTCTTTTCTAAATTTAATTGTGAACCTTAGTAACTTTAATGTCATATCATGTATTTAGATTCCCTAAACATTTAATACTGAACTAATCTTGTTTCTTCTAAGGTACACCTTTCTTGTGTACTCACAACATTCTTTATTCTTATCTCATTCTTTATTCTTTTCTTAGATGCCGATTTATTGAGTGACCCTAGAACTCCAAGCGGAGTGGATCCAGTTCCCACTTCGAGGATGGGTCTTGTCATCCATAATATACGCATCATATCATATGATGACATTGTTCGTGAGGTACCAATGTACTTTATGTCCCCAGGGGAGCTTGAATCCCACACATTCCCAGTAGGTGGAGTTGACCCTCCTGCTCGTCCATTCACTTGAATAAAGGCCTAGTCACTGACATTGACCTTTTTGGTTCTCTTATTATTGAGGGATTTTCTTTTTGCATAGTTATAAGATAGATCCCCTTTTGAGGTGATGTGACCCGTATGACCCCATTCCCCTATAATGGAACTCTTAAACTAGTTTGTATGAATTACAGTGTATTTATGTTATTGTCATATTCTGCTATGTTATTAATTAGACTTTATTGTGAAGGAATAATTAAAATAGAAAAAAGGTAATTGAACTCAAATCAAGAAGTTAAAAAAAAAGAGGCTAAAATTAGGTACTTAGAAGAGATGTTACACATCTAACCCTTTCTTTGAAGCATCACTATAGACTACAAAAGTTTCTCTTTTGTCAAGAAGTACTAAAACTAGGGCAGTGGTTAATCTATGCTTCAGTTCCTAAAACTTTGCTCATATTTCTCATCCCATATGAATGGTACATTCTTTCTAGTAAGCCTAGTTGGTGGCATTACTATCTGAGAGAAGCCTTAGATAAAGTTCCTATAATAACCTACTAAACCTAGGAAGCTCCTGATCTCTATCACTATCCTAAGTCTCTCCCACGGTAATACTGCCTCTACCTTATGGGGATCTACTGCGACCCTTACTTAGGAGATCACGTGGCCTAGGAATTGAACTTCAATGAGCCATAACTCATATTTACTAAGTTGAGCATGTAACTATCTCTCTCTCTCAGTCTCTAGGGCTATTTTCAGGTGCTGCTTATATTCTTCCCTACTCTTAGAATAGATGAAGATGTTATCTATGAAAACAACTACAAATCTATCTAGATATGGCCTAAATACTCTATTCATATAATCTTTGAATACTGTGAGTGCATTTGTCAACCTGAAGGGCATAACTAAAAATTCATAATACCGTATCTAGTCCTAATTGTTATTTTAGGAATATCCTTAGCCCTGATCCTAGGTTGGTGATATCTTGACCTAAGATCTATCTTAGAAAAGACTAATGCTCCTACTAACTGATCTAGGAGGTCATCTATCCTGGGTAGGGGGTATTTATTCTTAACTATAATCTTATTGAGCTCTCTATAGTCTATCCATAATCTAAGACTCTTGTCTTTCTTCTTTACGAATACGACCGGAGCTTCCCATGGTGAGACACTGGGTCTAATGAAACCCTTCTCTAAAAGCTCCTCTATTTATTTCTTAAGCTTTGCTAGCTCGGTGAGGGCCATCCTATACGAGGGCCTTAAACACTAGACCTACTCCAGGCACAATATCTATGGGAAACTCTACTTCCCTATCAGGGGGTAATCCACTAATTTCTTTAGGGAATACTGATAAACATGATTTATATATATTTTAATCTCCTTAATTTGAACATTTTCATAATGGATTATGGCTTTAGGAATTTAATTAGATAATATTTGATTGAATGGGCCATTCTCTACAATTTAGGAATTCATTTATAGAATTATTGATTTTAATGCTTAAATTTCTTTAAATAATTTTATGAATTTTCTTGAATAATGTTTTCCATTATTTTTGTAGATTTTCTTTGGGCAAATAGAACTTAAAAGGGATAATATTTGTTTAGAATTTTCAATAGAAATTTTTGAAATTAAAAAAAAAATATAAAAATAATAATAGAGAATAAAAGGCATGGTTTTCATTTCCATCCAAAATGTGATGCATTTCATTCTCTTTTGCAAGGAGGAGCACACACATGTAAAGAAATACAAATGCAGTAGCTAGCTCTTCCATATATTCATACACCCACATTAACACATGAGCTAAGCATGTAGTTTCATTCGCATCACATACAGCACAACAACCACGTCACTCACTCATTCAACACACTCCCTCATTGATGAAGATATCCTCGTCCAGCTCACCCAACATTAACACACATATGTACTCTTCACTCATGTCACTTATCCACGTAGACTCTCACCCACTCACACATTTAGCTTCATCCTACCATACACACACACACACACATGTGAGCAGAACCATAGGTCAGCCATTCTTAATGCACCCACTCATATGAAGCCATGGTCATTCACGTCACACAGTATACATCCATCCACATAGCTATCTATTACACACGCATGCATAAGACACACAAAGCAGAGAAAGGAGCATGTTAATGTGATTAAAGAAGTATGAGAAGGCACAGGTGTGTGTGAGGAAGAAGCAGAGAAAAGAGAGAAGGAAAGAGAGGCACAAGCTAAAGGCTGAAGAAGCAACACGTAGCAACTCATTTCTTGCATTTACTCGAAGAAATAAACAAGGAAACATGGAGCTAAGCCACATCTTCATGCTACAACCTCAACACATACAACTTCCTCTCATTTACCATGTTCACTGGTTAAGGAACAGTTGCTACACATTTTTTAGAGAAGGGAGGAGTAGAATAGAGCAAGCTAACATGGTTTAATAAAGACTTGAGCTTGGGTTTGACATGGTAGCTATGGGCTGGATAGAGAGACTTGATGGTTTTGTTTTGGTGAGGAAAAGAAGTACACATGCAAGCCATATGATTCATTAAGAGATACACAAGCATAATAGAAAGGAAGAGGCTAGAGATTAAAGAGAAGAAGTGACACGTAAATGAAGAGCAACACGAGTAAAGGAATCACATTGGAATTATGTATGATGCTATGGGTTCTAGGGAGCTAAATGAGCTGGGAATAAAGAGAAGCTTACATGGGAAGTGATGTGGGAATGATTCAAGAAGTTCATATAGAAAGGAGTATGAAGCCATGAGTTTTAGAAGGCTGAATTAGGAGGAAGAAAACACGTGAGGAATGAATAAGTGAGGCATGGCTACAGCACGTGAGGTGAAGGTGATTAGAAGCTGGGCAAGCATCTAGAAGTAATACATCATCTATAATCCATCAGGGATGCATCTAATCATCTCATCCGTCCACGATCTAACTGAGTACATGAAAAATAAATGAGCACATGACCATTGAAGGAAGAAAATACACACGGTAGCACGTGATGAAGGGAGACCAATGTGAAAAAACATGAGGAAGAAAGAAAGAGGGATAGAGAGGAACGCGATGGATTGAAAGGAGAAACGAATGAATGTAAGACTTCTAGAGACGTAAAAAAGGAATGGGGATTAATTCTATCAAGCTTGATGGCATTAGCTCCTTCCTTCCTTCATGTTCTTCCATTCATCTTCTCCATGATAGCTTGAATTTCTCTCAGTAGATAGCTAAAGATTGGATCTCCCTTGATGCGGATTTAAGCTCCAAAATTGCCTCTCAAAACTGGATAAACTCTCTTTTCTTTATCTTTTAATTTCAGCTTTGATTCCTTCTGTTAATTTGACTAGGTTTAGCTTATTAATTAGGGAATTTAGTGGCTGGAATTTACTGGATTAATTTGAATTATGGTTTGATTGCAATCTCATAATTGAATATTAATTTTGATCCCTAAGTGTTTGTAAAAAGTATTGACATAATGGATATACAATTTGCTATTAAATTCCTCTTGTTTTTAGGCCAATTAGTGCAATAGTTATTGAATTAAATGGCTGAAACTTTTGTGCAATTGTTGTGCTTGAGGAATTTATTAATCTAATTGGTTAATTAGCATTTTAAGTAAATTGGTTAGTAGATTTTAGTGGGCATTTAGGATTTGTTTTGATGTGTTCTTATTCCTAACTTAATTGATTAATTATTCAATGTTGCTTGTGGTTGCAAAGTGCTTGAATCATTAGTGAATTGAGTCTTAGATGGTAATTCAAGAGTCTTTATAGAGAATACACTAAGAAGTAAGAGTTTAAATCTAATTTTGGTATATTAAAAAAAGAGCAAGGATAATTGAATTCTAGAGAGTCCATCTAAAGGCTAGTTACCACACTTTCCTAGTTGTTAACTACACTTATTCTTAAGCTTTTAGTTCTTGTTACTTTTCTTTAATTCAATCAAAATTCAATAACTCAAAACCCCTTAAACAAATTTCATTTAATGATACTTGGAATACTCTTTCATAAATAATTAAAGGCAAAAACTCCTTAGGAAATGACCTAGGTTGCACCATTAACTACAAGCCTTTTCCAACCTAGTTTTATTTGAGGTTGCATGACACAACTGTCAAATATCTCTAAAAATTCTCTCACTACAGGTATCTTTTCTATGCCTTCTTCTATCTCAGCCTGTAGGGAAAAGAATACTAAAAACCCCTGACAACCATATTCTAGAGAATGCTCAACTTGGGAGGTGGTTGCAAAAGCTAACTCACTCTGAATACTAGGTATAGTTCCACATTTAGGCAAAGAAATACATCCGTGGGAACAGTCAAGCATAGCATTGTTTGTAGACATCCAGTTCATACCAATGATCAAATCAATATCAGTGAGGGACATACATATTAAGTCAAGTGTGGTAAAACAATGGTTAAACTAGACTAAATAGTTCAAACAAGCATGGGAGATAATAGCTCTATTTCCTGTGGGAGTAGATACATGTATATCATATGGTGAGGTACACATACTTAGACCCAACCTCCTAGCACAATTATAAGATATAAAAGAGTGACTAGCACCCAAATCAAACAATACAAGTACAAAACAATCATTAATCTTAATATTACCTTGAATTAGACTCGGGGACCTACTAGCCTCCTATTATGTCAGGGCAAAAACTCTACCCTGGGTCTGTGATCTGGGTACCAGGGCTACCTCCCTCTGTGGTACTGTATGCTATCTATAGTCTCTAGCTATATACCCCAGCCTACTGTCACACCTACACTTTGCATACGCTACAACTTACCATATGGAAGGATCTTGTACTACTAACAGAAGACCCTGTTGACAAGGTCTGAAGTTTTACAAGGTAAAAGCCAAGATCCTGTCAACAAGGTCTTTAATTCCATAGTGTAGAGTCCAAAATCTTGTCAACAAGATCCTAGACCTAGGAGGATAATTGTCATACCTAGACAACCTTCATCATTTTCTCAAGAAAACCATAAGTTGATAATGTTAATATGCTAGAACTACTTCCATGATTATGATAATCAATTTCATGCAAATGCAAATATAAGAGTTTACTTGTACAGGGAGTTCGGTAGCCGTAATAAACATCACAGTTAACTTACGGTAAATTTCTTATGTGTAATATTTATACATAACCAACAAGGAGGTAGTAAACAACGTTAAGTATTCACTAAAGTCAAGCTTTTAGCATTTAACATTATTCATGGAAGTTACAACAACTATAGCCACTATAGTCTTCAGATTGGTTCAGTTATCGTCTATAGAGTGGGCTTCGTTTGTAGTATGGGTATTGCCTGAAAAATAGTTAGCTTTATAATGAGATATAATCTCAGGAGATAACAATGGGTTCACAGTTTACACAAACAAAGAACACTAAATAAGAATACTTTGGTGCACCATTCGGTACAAGAACATGCAAATCCCAAGATAGTAGTGTACATTCATTCGTTAGACTATTATACTTCGGTCATTGGCCAATAACAATGATCTAATACTCAAGAGGGTCACATTAGTGGGTATATGCAGCCATGCACATCATACAAAATTTAGAAAATTATTCAATGCAATTATATATGTAAACAGACAGACCACCATGTTATCTACCTGTTTCGTCATCATCGTTTTGTCACATTATTCCTCAGTTCTTGTTGTCCCAATTGCCTTCCTAAATTTCAATCATGCATTGCCTTAATTAAGGATGAGTCATGGTTAATATTTACATTGCAATTAAAGTACTAATCCCCCCCGTACAAAATTCCTAAACCCCTTTCGTTAGTTGACGATTGAAATTCCTAATTGTAAACAATCACATCTTCATTTTCTTCTCCTTCTCATTAATTAGTTACTATCTGAGTTATTCATGTGTGGTCCAGTGCTTTGAAGTTAAGTCCTTAGTCCTTATTTTCAAGTTTGATTCTCTAATTTACCATACAAATTCACACTACAATAGCGAAAAACAAAAACTACCATAGTCTCAATTTAACTACATTTTCGGACCTGTTTTTGTGAAATTTCTTTCCTCCACTAAATGACCTCCAAAAATCATAAAAATTGGTAGTGTGACCCCTTATTATGTTAATTATAAGACACAGAAACAGTTTTCAAGAATTCCCAAGGATAGACCCTGAAATCCTACTGTTTTGGTCACTACCTCAGTTGAGCTCGCTGTACACTGCCCTTGCTGTTTCTGGCTTTGTTATCCTATCCAATGAGCCCAGAAAATTCTAAAAATTTGTAGGCACAAATTTGTACGTCTTAGCTACCTCCCCACCAAATTTCATCCACTAATTCCTTCATTTACCCATTTAACAAATTCTTTATGAAATCAGCCCCAAGCTGTCCCGTACAGAAGCTAAATTGAATTAATGGGTTGTTTCTTTGATCTATCTTGTTCCAAAAATTCTGTAATTTTCCAGATTTCAAGTATAAGGAATGGACAACCTGTTGTACAAATTTTGGCTTCAAAATCCTTTTCTAACTAATTCTACAAAAGGTAAAATATTTCAGTCCAGAACAAGGAAGCAACTTAGAACTTACCCTTTATAGAGTCCTTGTACTTTGGTTTATCTTTTCCTCTCTCCTCTTCTATGGCTGTCCGAGTTTTCTCCCTTCTCACCACTACTTCCCTCAAGCTGAAATGAATTAAGGTGAATGGTAACTAATGCAATGGATAGCTCTTGCTTTTTCACCACTTTTAGATGGCATGAAGGCAAATCAAAATTCCTTGACTCGGTGCAATTGCTAGGTGGTAGCAGATATGTGTCTTATTCTTGTTTAAACTACATATTAAAGGTAATATTTGACTCCTTTTATCAAACCAAATATAAGCACTAACCATTTACAATTGAATATGTACATATGTAAGTGGGTGGTGCAAGCATGAGGTGTCCTCATTCTAAATTGCTTAAGCTATTCATTTACATGCAACTTTCATTCCTAGCTCCTCCACGGCTGAATGCACTACCTAAGGTAATCAAATGTCATCTACCACATATACTCACACGCCTTACACATGGAAGCATGAGGTGGCATTGTTATTAAATTCCCATATCCAAGAGAGAAGCAGTAGTGGTCAATTATCATATATATGTATCTCTTGCATGGGTAATACATAAGATATAGATCTACTTCTTAAAGTTCATTTCCTCCGTGTCCCACTCCACTATTTATGCTTAATGTTTTATTTCTATCTTATTGCCTTAGATGAAACCTATGGTAGTCCACATGGCTAATTATTTCGGATAGCAAAACCACACATGGCTACATATATTTTGATGAGTAAAGGCTTCATAAAATGTTTGGTTCTAGCATCCTAAAGCACTATTTAATGATGTATATATGTATATATATATTTTTTGGTAGACACTCCAAAATGTTAGACTATCCCTTTTCCTATATGTCTACATCTCCTAATGCCTACGCCATTAATCCAAGGGAGCTCCATGGCCAATTTTTTTTTCTACAACTAAGGTTCACTACCATGTCTAAACATGATCATCGAGGTGACAAGTTAATGGGATGTTAAGGTGGCATTGTCTTATCCTTATCAAGTTCTTTAGTTCCTAAATAACTTTAGTTAGTTTTCTAATGTTTTCATCGAGGTTCTTCTTTAGCTAATTTGGTTACGTTACCATTTATAGCGATCTAGAATGTGACACCTACCATACCTGAAGTATACATTCTAACCTGCATAGCATGGTCTGTTCCCATGATTCTTGCCACACTGAGCACAGGCTCTTGGAATGGAACTAACTTTATTAGACTGAGTTGTTCTTCTTCTATTCTTACCTCTCCTATTCCACTGACTTCTACTGCCTCTTTTGTTGCTACTAACAGCGAGTGTCTCCTCACGTGGCCTTTTACTCTCTAGAAGGAGAGGTCTAGCACTCGAGGCAGTATGCACCATTCTTAAATTCACCTCAGAAACTCTGAATACCTCAACAAGAGCATTAAAGTTTCTAATTCTCTAGGGCACCACTCTATTCCTGATTTCTGGTAGGAGCCCCTTCTCTAATTTATCCACTCTCTACCTCTCATCATCATGTCTTTGTAGATAAGAGGAATATCGGAGAGCTCCACAAACTTTGCCACATACTAGTCTACAGACATCCCCTCCATTTGTTTCAAGAATACAAACTCTAACTCCTTCATGTCCTGAATGGAACCAGTGAAATATTGTTCATAAAAGGCGTGTAAAAATGCCTCCTAGTTAATCGGGAGGTTCCTTGACTTGATAATAAGCTCAATGCTCCTCCACCAATAGTTTGCCTTTTTCTCAAGTTGAAAAATGGCCATCACGGCCTTCTACTCAAATGTGCACTCCATGACCTTGAGTATTTTCTCTAATTGCATAATCTAGGCCTCTGCTTTTTCTGTGCTCAACTCACCATTAAAGGTGGGAGGCCCGAACTTTCTAAACTACACTATAACCTATCTCGTAGAAAGCTGCTCAGGAGCTAGAGGCATATGAGTCAGTGGAGTTTGTGATATCTACTGAACCTATGGCTGTGCCTCTGAGAAGTCACCCCTGAATTCTTGGGATGATCTAAGTGCTGTGGTGGCTATGGCGGAGGAGGTGTAAGACCCTCACTATCACACTGTGCAAGCCGTTCTTACAGCTGCATAATCATGGCCTGCTGTTGATCCAGGCAAGCCATAATAGCCTGAAAGGATCTAGCCATCGAATCACTAGGCTTTAGGTCTACTCGAGCCTCTCTAGAGAGCCTACCTCTTTATGTGTTTACCATCTTTTTGAAACATTTAAACATAATTCAATACAGATTATGAACACATGCCACAGTATCATACTTAGTTCATCCACAAATACTCATACATAATGGGCAATCTCATATTCTCATGCCACAAACCACATCAAAATGCTTGATCCTTTACTTTGATACCAATAAATACAACACCATATTTATTTACCTCATCTCATTTCATTTCTAGGCATAATTCCTTGAGTAACACAAGCTTTCCAAGAAAATGGTATTAAAATATTAGATGATTTTTGTGTTACGTCATGAATAAAATTTTCATTTCATATTCTATGGACCATATGGACTCATCCATCTCATTCTCCTATTTAAATACACAAGTACAACTCAAAACTATCTCAAAAAGTGGCCAACAACTTGAGCTCATGAACCATATACATAAAAATTACATGTGCAGCCTCAGGTTCATGGGGTAACTTTTTGTCATGAACTTTGAAAAATCATAACTAATTCTAAAAAAATTGAAATCAACATATTATAGCATTCTAGAAAGCTATAGATGTCTACTTCATGCTAAAAATAAGTCCAAACCACAACAGGGATGTTTGACCACTAGAAATTGATGGAATAGTAACCAACCTTGCTTGGCGCTACTAGTACTATCATAGAACTTCAAAAATTCATATCTCCCTGCTCAGATATCCAATTGGTATGATCTTGTGGCCATAGAAATATTATCATGTTTATTTTATGCCTGTAACATTTCCTAAGCATTGGACACCATTTGACACTCGAATGACCTAGGAGAAGAAACTGACCATATGAACAGTAACCATACCAAAACAACTAAAATTTTTCAACTTTGGAAATTCATAATTAATGCCACAGAGCTCCAAATAATCTGGTCTTTAGCTTCCCAAAAAGCCCTATATGAGATCTACATGAATTCCAAATTTCATGAGAGAATTCATTCATTTGGTCAGATCTTGACATTGGGATCCAAAATGGCTAATTTCTTGCCTCCTAATGGTCTCAAATGGTCCAAATTTGCTCCTACGGCTTTCATGGCCACTTGAGCATGTGAAAAGGCACCAAAATGGTCTATTAAACTTGTCTTAAAGGTGCATAAATCCAGATTTCACAAACTCACTCATCTACCCAAGATATATATAAGAACATACAAGCCTTATCTTGCCATTCAATGTCAAAATATTACAAGATCATTCATATAACTCTAATTCTCATACATACACAATATATCAATACATTTACAAGTGTTCATAAGCTCATACATCAAATTCAACATTGGATTATATCTTATGCCATTCATATGGCTACAAAGTAAGCAAAATAGAACACTTTCTTATCAATCTTTCTTCTTCAAGCTTGGTGGCTCCCATTCTTTGACTTACCTGGTCCACCTAGACATGTTAGACAATGGGGAGGAAGGGATGAGATTCTAAGAATTCCAATAGCTCTTCTCTCTTTGAACTATAAAGAATGCAAATCCAACTCTAAAAATGCATGCATGGATAGCATGGAGGGCATAATCATTCATAAAACATTTATTGCACTCAAGAGGTCACATAAAGCATGCATAGGCTTGCCAAGCAAGTGGTTTAGCCTTACCCATTCTCTTTGGGGATTTTGGACTTGCCTCACCCATTTTCTTAAGGGACTTTTGACTAAGCCTCACTCTTTCAAGACTTTTCACTTTGTCTCACCCATTCTTGGGGGGTTTTTAGCTCATCCTCACCATTGCTAGGGGACTTTTGGCTTCACCACACTCAAGCAAACCAAAGCATGTTCATAAAATATCATTTAAGTACATAACCAAGCTTCATGGTACCATGGCATATGGATACATGCTAAAACATCTTTCATAGCTTAAAACATACATGCACATATTTAAAGACAAGATAAACATCCATTCATGTAAGAGAGAAAGAAGAGAGAGCTACCTTGAAGCAAGAGTTCAACACTTTTTCCTTAGGTATTCCTCCCCCTTTTCAGCCACACACTTGCAATGAGATGGGGCTTGGTTCTCTTGGCCTAAACACATTAAATAGGACACAATTACATCATGGAAGTAAGTTCTATCATCACCCACTCACTATGGAAGCTTACCTTATTCTATGGTTGCATAATGGTGTCATACAAGACCTAATGAAGCAAGTGTTAGAATTCAAGATCTTGGTTTCATTTTCTCCTTTCATCTAAGTCTCTTGATCCCATTTAAGCCTCTTGGAGCCATCACAATTTCATTCTTAAGAACTTAGACCTAAGTTGCTTCTTTAAGCTTTATTATGGAGCATACACTTCCATCACACAAACCAAGGTTCCTAAAATATTTCCAAGCTTTCTTTGATGTTTCTCTTATCATGTTTAGTCCCTTTTTACCTTTAGGCACAAAACCAAGCTTGGTCAAGACATATGCTAGGTTTTAGACCCATGGAGCAAACTTTGTTTTCTTGAGGGAAATGACACATGTAAGGCTTTCTTAGCATCTCAAGAACCCATATACACTTAGACAATTAGAAATACCATTAGAAAGTTTCATACATACTAAGGTGCAAAGGAAACCATAGGTTTTGGAAACTTGAAAACTAATGGTTCTTTTTGGAATTTCGTTGCATCTACTTGTTCCTCACCCTTAAAAACCTAGGTTTCATGCTTGTTTGGATTAGATTTTGCTCCCTCTGACTTGTTCTACACAAGGCCAAAAATCACTAAAGTGGAGCAAGAAGGAAGAAGCAAGTAAAACCATAAAAATACCTTGATTCCTTAGCCTTTTCAAGAGCTTTCTCCGTTGCCTTCACTCCTCCTTGCAAATTTGAACTTGCCCCCTTTAAATAGGACCTAAAACAAATCCAAATCATGCATCAAAACCATGGAAAGAAAAGGGAGAAGAAGGAGAGCAAATTCAATGAAGGAGCAAGAAATTCCCTAATTTTTCTTACCTTTTCTTAGGTTTTTCTCCTTCCTTGAAGCTCCTACTTGTGCATCAATTTTTGTAGAATTTCTCCCTAGCCTTGGATAGAATTTAGGTTAGCCAAATGTAAGGGATAAGTGAGACACCAAAACCAAAATTTTTGCCAAATTTGAAAATTCATCAAATATTCTCTAGATCTCTAAAAATTCTATTCTTTAGCTTCTCAAAAAGCTCTCAATAAGATCTAATTGCATGCCAAATCTCAGATTAAGAAGAGCTCATGTGGACAAAAAGTGATATAGGGTTCCAATATGGTCAATTCTTGGTCCATACAAGATACCAAAATGTCCAAATAGCTTTCCTTAGGGTTTGGCACCTCTTGGGCAAGTCTAAAAGCATAAATAAGACTTGTATGAACTACCCAAATGGTCCCAAACCGCATTCATATCAATTTGACCATTCCACTTCTATTTATACACAAAATTCCATAATGAAAATTTTCCAATACATAACCAAAATGTGCATATCCATACATACAACTTTAACTCTCATTCATACATGACACATTAGTATAATTACATATATTCATGAGGTCATTGGTCATACACAGCATTAGATTAAACATTTGCTACTTGTGTTGCCTTAAAGAAACAAAAATCATGCTCTTGAATGTTAAACTCTCATCTTCAAGGTGGTTGGCTTCCATTACCTTGCCCACTTGGTCCACCTAGCATGTTAGATCATTGGAGAGGAGGGGATGAGATTCAAAGAATCCCAATAGCTCATCTCCCATTCAATCATACATAAAAAGAAGTAAAACAAGTCTTACAAATGCATGCATGGCATATGGACATATGCAATCATTCAAGAAGCAATTTCAATACTTGAGCAAGTCATACATAACATACAAAGGCTTGCCAAGCAAGTGAATTGGCCTCACCCATTTACTTGTGGATTTTGGACTCACCTCACCCATTCTTTAAGAGGTTCTTGGAATTAACCTTGCTTTTAGGAGTCAACCTCACTTTTGGAAAACTTTTTACTTTGTCTCAACTAATCTTAAGGGTTCTTAGCTCATCCTTACCATGGCTAAGGGTTCTTGGCCTCACCATGCTCAAGCAAACCAAAATAAACATTATAAATATGATTTGAAAATATAATGTATAATCATGGTACACATACACACATTCAAAGACAAGTAAAGCAAGAAATCATGCATGAGAGAAGGAGAAGTGAGCTACCTTGGAAGCAAACACACACTTTTTCTCTTGAATCAATGCTCCCTTTCTCGGCCTCACACACACAATGGTGTGGAAATGATTTCTCTTGGCCTAAACACAATTCATAGAAGCTAATTAGGTTCATGAAATTAATTCTAAGGCCACACAACTTGCTTAAACTCTAGCTTCACCTATAAACCCCTTTATGGTTCCAAAATGCACCTAATGAAGCAACACCCCTCAAATAAATTCTAGGCTCTATTCTTTCCTTTCAAATATGATTCTTGAATCTTTTTAAAGCCTCTTAGAGTCATCACACAATCAAAACCAAGAGCCTAACTACATGTTACTTCTTTAGGTCATATTATGGAACATAAAGTACCAACTCATTCTCTAAGCTTCCTAAATTTTTTCCAAGGCTTCCCCTCATATTCATTCATCATATATGACTCAAAAATGGGCTTAAAAAATTTAAAACTCTCCCTAGGTATAGAACCTCTCTTGGCCGAACTTGTGCTAGGTTTTAGGGTTCATGGATTTTGCTTTGTTTTCTTAATGGAGGAACCATATGGGGAGACTTATAGAGATATTAGGAGCTCATTCAAACACTTATTTAGGCATAGAAATTAAGAGATCAAATCAAATTTTAGAAGGAACACTTAAAACCCTAGAGTTTGCATCTTGAATTTTCATGATTTTTTGTTAATTATCTTTACATATTCTTAATCTCCACACCTTTTTTCCTAAGAATCACCCTTGGTTCAGCTTAAAAATCAAACCCTCCTAGGGTTTTTTGAGTGGGGAAAAATGGTGGAGGAAGAGGAGCAAAGGGAAGCAACTATGGAAGGAGAAATTACCTTATTTTCTTACCTTTTTTCACTTTAATCTTGTCTTCTTTAAGCTCCTCTCTTCAAATCCGAATTTTTCCCTTAATTTCTCCCTTAAAATATATTTATGAACTTTATTATAAACAAAGGAAACAAAGGAGAATGGAGGAGAAGAGGTTTGGAAGGAGAAAAGCACGAAAAACTACTAAGAATCCATACCTTTTTACCTTGATTTCTTCTTCTTCTTCTCTTCCTTTGGTGTGCCTAAACCCTAACTCTCTCCTTTGAATTAGGGCAGAACAATATGAAGCTATGTGAGTGTGAGAGTGGGGCGCCACCTATTTATAGGTGGGAGGAAGAATACTTTTCAAAAATTCTCATTTTGCCCTTTGTTCTTAGCATTTTCGTTTCTTATTCGTTTTAGCTCCTTTTTTGGAACCGTCTTTTCTATTATAAAATTTAGGTTCCTAATTTAGTAAAATGCCTTTGGAATCACTCAAATCAAAGCTAAAACCTTCCCGAATGAATCATTTAAAATTTGGGTACATCGCCATTGGAAAACGTCCATCGGAGGGGATTTAACTGTCTCGAGGCTTCCCATGGTTTTCAGGGCCTCTAAGAAGCCTGGAGAACTCAAAATTTTTATTTAAAAATCCCTCTTATGTGAATTCCAAAATTGTCCCAAAATTGCGAAAATGCTATTACGTTTCATAATTTTTTCATCAAAATTTGTTTCTTCATTCTAGCTCTATTTTTTTCCATCTAAGCCTAGAATTCTCATTTTTAGGAGTCTAGAATGTTACTCAAATTTTTTGGGACCTTAACGAATTCATTTAGGGGGACTTGCTTTGAAAATGTTCCTGTTTCCATCGTTTAACAAAAATCAGACATTACATTTATGATTAGAAATTCTAATCTCCAATTCACGTAAGGGAATTTAGAAGTTTTATATAGAGAATCAGTAGCTTAATTGGATGCAAATAGGAATCATGACTTGTTCCTAATTAACGCAATGTGTAATTGAAATTTTAGGAAAACAATTGAGGCAACAAGAGCTAAGAAGTAACTTGACAAAACAACGGTAACAAAATAAGTAGTTAACATTGTATTCTTTCTATTTATATACGCAATTGTATTGAATGATTCCTAAATTTCTTATGCTATGTATGGTTGCATAAATGCCCACTAAAGTGACTCTCATGAGTATTAGATTACTATTATTGGCTAATGACCAAGCACATTAGCCTAACAAATGAATGTATGCTGTTATCTGGGATTTATGTTCTCCTACACCAAATTGTGCATTGAATGTACCTTGGTTGTTATTCAGTGTTAGCTACATGTGTATACTTGGAATACATTGTTATCTACTGGGATTTTTTCTCATTATTAAGTTAACCATTTTCAGGCATCAGCCATACCTCAAACAAAGCTAAACAAGCAGAAACTAGACAAGTGGAATAGTAGACTAATGTGTTATTTCTATAACCAGTTCTATAAATCCTCTATGTAGCGTAAAATGCTAAAGCGTGATTTTTGTATGTAAGGTTTATTTTGTAATTCCCTATTGTGCAATCGTAGGATAATTATACGTATATGACTTCTAGTATATGCTGACAATGATATTTAGCATAAGTATTGCTTGATATGGAAAAGTAGCTTTATTTACTATTTTGCATGAAACTAATTATCATTTTCATGGGATTTATAATACCTTAGCTTCTTTACCTTTAGACATTAGGACCATAAGCTATCTCAATCCATAACATACATGATGGAGCACAATTGTAAGGAAGAATACACCTTACATAAAAAAAAGAATAAATATTTAATGGGATTTAATGGTGTTATGTAAGGTTTCATTTCTTCATTTTATGCTCCATGGACCATATGCACTCATCCATATCATTTTCTAGTCTTAACACATCCATACAAGTCATACACATCACATTTGGTCCCATTCATTTTGAGCTTAGAGCTACATCTCACAAAATTAATGATTTTCTTTCGGGTTCAACTTTCCAACTTTCTGATACAAAATTCAAAAATTTATAAATAATTCTAGAAGAATCAAAATCAAGAAAACCATATCATTATGGAAATTTGTGGATGCCTACTTTTGACTAAAAATAATTCTAGGCCAATGCAATAGCCTTAAGTCACCGAAAATCAATGGAATAATAACATAGGTTAGGCTGCATTACTAATACTATTATGTAACTTCAAAAATTTATATCTCTCTCTATAGAGCTTCAAATAAGGTGATCTTAGTGGCTATGTAAATCTTATGATGTTTAGTTTATTCTTGTAAAATTTCATGGGCATTGGACTTCATTTGACTCATGTGTGACATAGAGAAATAAACTAACCAAATGAACAGTAACCATACCATTTCTGCATAATTTGGCTAACTTTAAAAAATTATAATAAATTCTCTAGATCTCCAAATTAAGTGCTCTTTAGATTTGTGAAAAATCTAGATGAGACCTATTTTTTGGACAAATTCATGGAAAAATGCACTCATTTGGTCAGACTTTGGTTCAGCTCTCCATTTGGTCAAATTTGAAGTCTCAAATGGCATCTCAAGACACCAAATGCTCTTCTTGACCTTCCACAACTACCTGGGCAAGTTTAAAAGCATAAATGAAATATATAAAAGCATGCCAAATGATCCCAATTATCATAGAGCTCAATCTCACCTTGCCACTTGCATACATACACATGTACATCATATCACATAAGGGCAAATGAGTGGCAAAAACTCATATTCTCTGTCATCTAGCTTCCATATTGGTACATACGCTATTTATACATACATTAGAACTTGCTTAAAGGTCTATATCATGTATATAACTCATGGTTACATATTTTGACATCAAGATGCAAATACTGTAACACCCCATAATTAATTAAGGTGTTAATCATGGATTAGATTAATTAGGAATAATTAATATAGGATAATTAGGCAAGTTAAGTAAATGGAGATTTTAGAAAGGTAAATTTATTAATATGGGTTTGAGATTTAATTGGGAGAGAAATTTCATCTAAGCCCAAATTAATGTAGGAGGCCATGATAAGAGGCTAATGGAGGCCCAATAAGCTAGGTGCAGACCCAACTTGATCCAATGTGATGGAGGCCCAATACCCACCTTATATAAGCTCTTATACTTAGCCCAATAACCCTTGTGCAGACCCAAAACCTTTGGGCTCTTAAAACTTGGTCTGGCCTAATTGAATTTCAGCAACCCAACACCTTGAAACTGGCCCAACAACTTAAAATTTGAAGCCCAAATGGAGATGGACCTTGAAGCAACCCATGACCCATTTTTGACCCAACTTAAGCCCAACTAAAACCCTAATACATCAGCATCTTCCTTACAATTGCTGAAACACAAAACACATCTCAAAATTCGGAGGTTGAGAAGGAGGCTAGGGTTAGGGGCAAGAATTCTGCATTTTCTCACATTTAAAGCAAGATTCATCTAAGGTAATAGTTATACAACTTAATCCATTCATCTTTCTCTTTAATTTAGTCCAATTAGTTTTTTATTTAGAGTATTTTTACCCTACCCAAAATCTGAAATGTGAGAATTTGGGGGTTTTCTTGCTGAAATTCATAGGTTGAGGTTAGGGCTGACCTTGGGTGAGTTTAAACCCTCCATTTTGATGCTTCATTTGTTAATTTGAGACCCCCATAGCTAATTTATAAAATGGGTATTAATTCTATACGAATTTGCTTAAGATTTTGGGTGGAATATTGAGTTTTCTGGTGAAGGACACTCTAATCTAAATTGGGGATTTGTAATGGCTGTTGCAAATTTATCTATAAGTGAGGTAACCAGGTTTATATCAATTCCATGTATATATTTGATTTAATTTCATATGTTACTGTATATGAATGATTTGAAATTATGAATGAATTAGTTGGCTATCTATTGAATTGTGATTGGACCTTGTGAGTCTATGGTGGAGCTGTGGTGCGGCTGCCACCCGTGCATGTGCTTCAATCGAGCACTAGGTTATGATCAAACCCTAGATGCACAGAGCCCCAGTTGTGCTTAATAGGGAGTAGGTGCCGTGGACGGGCCTCTCCCAGTGTTAATGGCCTTTAACATGTGATAATATGATTGCTAATATGGGATAGTAATTATGATAGCCTAATTGTTTCATTTGTTGATATGATGGATATATTTCTGATATTGATTTTGATTCATGCATATATGCTAATTAAACTGGATATATGATGGAATTGCCTTGGTTACTGAGATTTATATCTCACCCCGTTTCATGGGATTAATATTTCAGGTGAAGGTTCTTTGGGTAAGGATAAAGGGAAGCAAGTGGATGAAAATTCATGAGCTCCAACATATAGGAGAAGGCTACACTTAGGCTGGCTTATTTAGTAGAGATGCAATTTTGTTATTATTTTACATAGCGTCATCATGTATTCATGTTGCCAAGTGTAGGCGTTCATATTTTGTTTGATTGAAATGTAACCGTTAAGGATTTAAGTCTCATTATAGTTGAATATTAATGTATGAACTTATAGTATCATATATGTAGTTTTGTTGAAATTGTGATATGGATTACCATATGGGAATTGTAGTCATATGATGCCTTGGATGTTGACATAAGCTATTGTTGAATGGAATCTCTATGGAATGTGCATGGGACGTTAATTGCTGCTAATGCATGTGTTCTTGCTGTCATATATTCATGAATGTGCTGATATGAGCTAGTTGGGCAAGTAGGAAGTAGTATTTAAGTTTTGCAATGGTAATGGATAGATTGATGGGTAAATAGGATAAATAAACACCATTAGAATCACATAAAATGAGAGTAGGTTGACCTTGGAGTGTTTCTAAGATGAGAATTGGAGTGTAGGAGGCGAAATTTACCTAATGTAGTCATAGGAGGGAGTCATGCCGCGGCTAAGAAGGCTTCCCTGCAGCCAAATGAGAGACAGAACCGAAGGGCGCCGCAGCATAACCAATCCCGCCGTGGCGCAAGGGAAGAAAATTGGCCCAGGGAGAGACAGTGGCGAGGAGCACTGCGGCCTGATAAATCTCGCCGCGGCACAAAGTGGGAAAAATTGCCCAGGTGGGTGACAGAAGCAAAACTCACCATAGCGTAGTAGGTCCTGCCGCAGCGCGAGTCGAGGAATTAAAATGAGGGTTGGACAAAAACAAAACTCATCGCAGCGTAAATATATCGCACCGAGGCGAGAATCGTGCGAGTTGAGAACAGTAGTTCCAAGAGGCGTTTTCACCGCAGCGCCACATAGGTTGGCCGCAGCGAGATTTGTGAAATTTGTCCAGTGATTCCAGAGAGCAACTTGGCCGCGGCGGGGAAGGTATAGGCCACGGTGCAAGTCTCTAACCTACTCCTTTTAGCCTAGAAACCCCAATTTCTTCAACGGTAATGGTAAAAGATGATATAGGAACACTTGCGGGAGGTTATTGGGTATTGAAATGGATGGACGATTGAATCATAAACCCCTTATGGTAGTAGGATTTCTTTTATGCAAATTTTGTTTTGTTGAGGTGGTATGGTGATGACCCTAACATCAAGGTTCAAATTTTTCCCATATTTTCACAATGTGATAAATTGTAACCACTCAAACCTTGATAATTAATTATTAATCATATATATAACCATAATTACAATGATTAGAAGGGAGTGTTGTCACAAATACATGGCTCATTTCCCTATCCTTTTGTCAAAGTCTTGCCTTTCATGGTTGTTGGCGACCACTTCTTGGTCCTCTTGGTTCACCTAGACATGGTTAGGCATATATGGGGGAAGAGTGAGATTTAAAAAATCCCAATAACTCTTAACCCTTTCAAACATACATAATGGATGTATATACATATCAAAAAATGCATGCATTGCAATTTAGCTACTAGTAAGCATACATGAAATATTTTCCATGTTCAAGAAGGTCACACATGACATATATAGGCTTTTAAAGGCATTGGTTTAGCCTCATCCACTTTCTTTGGGACTTTTGGACTTGCCTCTTTCACTTTTAAGAGACTTTTAACTAAGCCTCACTCTTCTTGAGACTTTTGGCTTGGTGTCATCCAATTTTAGGGACTTTTGGCTCATCCTCACCCTTGCTAAGGGATTTTTGGCATCATTACACCCATTAGCCAAAACATATTCATAAAACACATTTCAAGAACATCACGATACCATGGCATGTAGGTTATAGCTAGAAACATTTCTCATGGAATAAACATACATACAAGCACTCAAGGATAAGAAAACATCCAATCCATACATGAGAGAAAGGTTAGAGAGCTACCTTGAAACAAGAACACAATGCTTTCCTCTTGAACTCTTCTCCTCTTCCTTAGCCAAGCCTTGCTATTAAATGGCCCTCGGTTCTCTTGGCCTAGTGATAATTGCTAATTTTCATATACTTTATTCCCTCAAATTTTGGCACTTTAATAATTGAATATGGATAATTGCATTTTATTAGATGATAATTGAATTTAATGGCCATTTTTTGCACTCTAGGAATTAAACTACAAAATGATGGATTTTAATGCATAAATCATTTTGAATGAATTTTGTGAATATTCCTCTTTAATTTTCTCATTTGTTTTTATGCAGATTTTGGGCAAATCAAATTTAAAAGTTGGAGAAAATTTTGGAAGAGGAAGGTTTTCCAAGTATAGGAAGCTACACCAATTCATGTCCTTCAACCCTTGCTTAACTCCACGTTGTACCTACTACACTTCCATGTAGCTAACCATTCACCCACATCCCCACGTCACAAGAAGCTGCATTCCATCCACGTAAAGCTTCAACACAAAGCTACTAGTTCACAAGAAAGGAGAGCAACAACGAAGAGCTATAGGTTTTAGGTAGCTGCACGAGTAAAAGCCATGAGTTAAGGAGAAGTCCAGGCCACAAACACATACACATGCAGAAGCATAGGTAGCCACAAGCTTGTTAGAAAGAAGAAGCTTCAAGCACTTATGTGAATGACGCGAAAAGGTGAAACCACAAGCTGAAGCTAGGAAACGAGGAAGTAGCATAGGTTTCAAGGCTCAAGTTAATGGTTTATATGGAAGGAAGGCACTTGAAAGAAGAAAGGAGTTGCATGAAGCATACTTAAGCTTGTAAAGAAGGAATGAAGAGATGCTACACAAGTGAAGAAAGCAATGTGGCTGAAACAAGAGAAGGAAGGCCCTAGTGTGATGGCTTTAACAGAGGAAGATACATGCATATAGATTTTGATGTAGAAATCTGACGTAGGAAATCATGAGCTCGTGGAAAGGGACTCATGTGAATGATTCAAGAAACTATATGAGCCATGAGATCATTGGAGGGTTACATAGCACCAACACATAGAAGCCACGAATTTTAAGAATGAAGCCACTAGCATGCATGTTTGATTAAGAAGAAGAGTTTTTTGTGGAAAATACATGGAGCTGAGAATGAGAAGAGCTCACAAAAAGAAGCTGTGTAAGGAGAATCACACAAGCTAAGAGCTAACTATGCAGACACGTTATTGTGATGAAGAAAACACGTGAGTTTTAGTGAGGACAGGCAGAACACATGAGAACTGAAGCCATTCCATTCATGCATCACTATGTAAATAGGTTAAGCATGACACATGAAAAAAGAGGCTGAGCATGTGGACCAAAAAAAATAGATGAAGCATATGGTGGGCATGTGATTTTTAATGAAGGGTGCTAAATCCATTCATCCAGGAGAGAGCCACGCAATTCCATGGAATACATTCATCCATCATCATTCACATCCTTCGTCCAGTAGCCACACTGTAGTCATCTCCTTCCCATTCCATCCATCTCCTTCCATCCAATGAAGCTCTAATTCTCATCTTGTGATTAGCTAGGAGGAAGGCTCTTAGAGAAGCTTGAATCCAATGAAATAAATGAATTTTGGCTAAGATTTTCTTATATTTTCTAGCACTTTTCTTTTCTGATATTATCTTAGCTAAGATTGTATATGATTAGGAATATGTGTTATCTATTAGTGCTTGGTTAGACACTCATTAGGATACTTTTTGTTGATTAATTATATACTAAATTTTTTAATTTCTTACAATTATCCACGTATGCAGTCAAGGTGTTTGATGAGATGTATGTGAGAGATTAAGTGCTTGAATGTCTAATTTGAGGATTCCTTAGAGTTTAATTGGTTAATTAAACATCCTAGGATAATAATTCAAAGGCTAATTAATTATTTAATCAATCAAATTGATTGTTCAAATATCTTAATCACAAGAATTAGTAATTTAATGGGAGTTGAGGTCTCAATTAACATCAAATTGCTAGTTTCTTGAATCTTGAGTGGTAATTCAAGATCATTTTCCATGGACACAATTAAGGACTCTTAAACTAGAATTAATCATAATTAAATTAAGATAAGGATAGTGAATACCAAGGGATGAATCCAAAGCTAGTCACAAGTCCATCATTCAACCATAATTCATACAATTAAGTAGTAGTTAGTCATTTCATTTCAATTTCATTTTAGTTAGTCTAATTAGATCAAAACCCCCCTAAATTAAGTAATTCAGGATCCTTGTATACTTAGAAAACCCAATTGAACATTGAATTCCATTTCTTAGAGAGATAACTTAGGTTATGCCACTAACTATATATTTTAATCCAACTTAGTTTTATTTTAAAGGTTGCATGACAAAGCCTCTCACCTAGACATATCACAAGAGACATAAATTACTCATGGAAACAAACTTTGGCATCATATATGCTCTATGTGGAGCTACTTTGTTCTATGGCTCCATTATGCTTCTATATAAGACTTTATGAAGCAACTATGAAAATTCCTAATCTTGGCTCTCATTTCTCATTCATTTTGAGTCTCTTAACTCCATTTAGACTCCTTAGAGTCATCACGAATTCATTCCCAAGAGCCTAGACACAAGTTGCTTCTTTAAGTCTCACTATGGAGCCTACATCTCTATCTTACAAACCAAGGCTTCCTTTGATGTTCTTCCATCATATTTAATCCTTTTCTAGCCTTAGAAAAATTTAAAACTCCCTCTAGGTGCATGAAGAGCTCTTGGGTGAAACTATGCAAGCATATAGCACCCATGGAGTCTACTTGCTTTCTCTTAGGGAATTAGCACTTGTGAAAGCTTCCTAGATGTCTTGAGAACTCATATATACCCTTAGACAACTTAAATTACTACTAGAAAGTTTCATCTTGGCCTAGGTGCAATTAAATTCCTAAGTTTGCTAACTTACAATATAATTTTTTTTTTTAAATTTCAATCACATCTTTTTAATCCTCACCCTCCATAACCCTTGGTTCCATCAAGAACACATGAAGAAAAACTCTCCTCCTCACTTTATCTCTCTAGGGTGAGGCTTAAATGGCTTGAAAACATTAGATTTTGCAAGTATTTCAAGTAAAGGCTTACCTTAAAACAAAGCTCTCTTTGCGTAAATTATTTTTCACCGATTGGTTTCTTGAAAAGAGTTCCTTTTTGGCTTGGGTCAGACCTGAATCTTTAAGTTTTCAAGAAAAGAAAACCACCATTAGAGAGCTCTTAGAGAAAGGAACAACTTTCCTAACTAGCGTGGGATGAAATGAGGTCGTTTACTTACCTAAATGAGAGCTCAAACTTTTTCTCTCCCCCTTCGCTTAATGTCATGCCATGGCTGCTCAAAATTCTAAAAATGGAAGCTTGGAGAAGGTGATGAAGTGTAATCTTACTTTAGAAGCCTCTTTTACAAATTTTCAAAATGACCATTTTGCCCTTACACGTCTATTTGCTCCATTTAGGCTCATTTCAACTCCTTTTTGAAAACTGACTTTTCTATCATAAAATTTAGGTCCTCTAATTCATAAAATGCCTTTGGTTTCACCAAAATTAGATTTAAAATCTTTCTGAACAAACCAGTAAAAGTTTAGGTCAACTAATACTATAAAATGTAAACCCGAGGGGTTTAAACCATTCTAGGGGCTCTTATGGTTTTTAGGGTCTCTGAGAACTCTAGAAAACTCATTTTTCTCATTTAAAAATTCCTCCTTTGAGTTTTTTAAAAAGTGACCAAAATTACTAAAATGCCACTACATCTTCATTAAATTTTGTCTAGTTATTTTGGCTCCGTTTTTAGGGCACTTCTGGCATTGGATCCTCATTATTTGAGGTCTAGATTATTATTTTAATTTTATTAGATCTCAAATCATTCTATTTGGGGGACTTCCTTTTATATCCAGTTCATTTCATATGTTTACGGAGAAACCGAACATTACGTTTCTCACGTTTACAGAGGAACCAGATGTTACAGGATTCCTATGTCCAAATCTTTATAATGAGCACTCCCTCCTTTGGACAAAAGGTCTAGAAAGTTATAAGACTGTTGGAACGAGTTAGATCGAGGAAACAATGTACTAATTTGAGTTAGTTTCTGTATGGGATACCTCTAAGCAGAGTTTATAATAAATCTTGTTAAACAGGTAAATGAAGGAATTATTACATGAAATTTATGGGAAGGTAGCTAAGACATATCTTAGGCCTGGAAAGTTTTAAAGTTTTTTGAACTTGCTTAATAGGGTAGTGAAGGCAGAAAACAGAAGGGATAGTGTGCAACGAGTCCAAACAGGGTAGTAGTCTGAGTGGTCTTAATTAAGGGGTCATCCATAAGAGTTTTTTTAAAACTATTTTAGTGGCCTAGATTAATATAATAAGGAGTCATTCCACCAAATTTTATGATTTTTAGATGTCATTTGATGGGGGAAACAAATTTCACAAAAATAGATCTAGAAACTTAAATGAATTGTAATTATGATAGTTTCTGTTTCTTCATAATGGGATGCTAAATTGTATGGTAATTAGGAGAACAAAGTTATGAATCTACATTTCCATGAAAATAAGATAGAAATCCCCTAGGTAGCCAATAGAAATCTCTTAGGTCTAAGATCTTTGACGATTGTGTCACGCAATCTCAAATAAAACTAGGGAGCAAAATAAATTTTGTAGTTAATGGTGCAACCTAGGTCATTTCCCAAGGAGTTTGTGCCTCAATTTGTTATGAAAGGTATTCTAAGTATTGCTAATTGGAACTTGTTTTGGGGGGTTTGAAGTAGCAGAATTTAGTTGGACTAAATTTAATTGACAAAAAAAATCAAAAACTTAAAAACTAAATTAGGTGAATAGTTAAGAAAATATGGTAGTTAGCCTTGCATTGGACTCCCTAGAATTCAATTATCCTTGCCCTTGGTTTAGTTTACCAAATTTGGAGTTAATTCCTTGCTCTTTAGTGTATTCCCTATAAAGATTCTTGAATAACCATCCAAGGTTCAATTCATTAATTATTCAAGGAATTTGCAACCATAAGAAACCTTGAAAAATTAATTGATTGAATTAAGAACAAGAACACACTAAAATCAATCTTAAATGATCAATAAAATCTACTACACAATCCATTTAAGATGCTAATTAACTAATTAGATTAATTAATTCCTTAAACAATTAATTTCACAAAAATTCCAGCTAATTAATCTAACAACTATTGCATCAATTAACCAAAGATCAAGAGGAATTTAAAAGTGATTTGCACAACACTAATTCTGGAATTTTTACAAACATGTGATGATCACAATTAAAATTCCAAAATCAAATTATATTCAATTCATAAAATAGACCAATCCAATAATTTCCAGCAATTAAGTTCCTAAATCAATCAACTAGACCTAGTCAAATTAATAAAAGATTTAATGCTGGAATTAAAAGATAGAGAAAAGAGTGTTTATCCAATTTGGTGAGAAAATATGGGGCTCAAATCTGCATCTGGGAGTTTCCAAACTTCAGCCAGCCACCATGGACAATTCAAGTTGCCAAGGAGATTTTAATCGAAGGAGAATTGATGAATTGAGTTGCAGCCATGGATGATTCAACGACAGAATGCTCCTTGGATGTGCTCGCATTTTTTCACGTTCTCCTTGCCTCTCTTAGAGTTCTCGCCTTTTTTCATGTATAATCCTCCTCTTGCTTGAACCCTATTTTGTTTTTTATGTCTCCTCCCTCAATTCAAAAACCACAGCACTCTCTTTCGTGCTTCAGCGCCCCTTTTTATATAGTTATTAATCATGTGCCCCTCAGCTCCTCCTTTTCCATGCGTTAGTCACGTTTTACTTTCTCAGCTTACTAATTCTCTAGCTTGCTTCATTAATCCACATAATTCCGTAGCCAAGTTCCAGCTTATGATTCATTAACATCTCACATGCTCAGCTCGTTGCTTCATGCTCTATTCTACGCTTCTTCTCTTCCCAAGCTCGAGTAAGGATCTCGTGGAACTCCAAATCGCTGCATGCTACGTGGATGGTTCTATTCTGCTCCTTCTCTACATTAGAACCAAGAAACTCCAGCTTCTCAGCTTCCAAAACTTGCTTAGCTTTAATTATATTCTTCAACTCAACTTCTCTTCTAGCTCCTTCTTTTAACTCGTAGCTAGTTCTCCCAGCTCATTCCATACTCTATCCAGCTCTCTTCTTCGTACCAAAACCCATAGCTTCTTCCTCGTTTCTCACGTGTCTTCATTTGGTTCTACCCATCGTTGTAATGTGTTTCCTGTTTGTTTATGCTGCAACCTATAACTTCCAGTTGAAAGCTCCTTCTCTCCTCGTAGAACCAAAGCTCGAACCTTCTCTTCACACCACATGATGCTTCCTCCATTTCTGCTCGAGTTTGTGAGCTGCTTCTTCAATTGTGTTCTGCTTCTAGCTCCAAGTTTCTCACTTGCCTCCTCTATTTTGCTCTGTCTTTGTTCAGCCACATTCAACTCGTTTTCTTAATGAACTTGTAGCATTCCTTTTCTCCCATGCATCTGCTTCTACGTAGAACCCCTTCTCGAGCTTCTCTTCCTTGTTCTGCAGCTCATATTCTCCTCTAGCTTCTGCATGTTCTTCCTTTTACCCACTTAAGGAGTAGAACATGGCTTTTTCTCTAATCCAGACGCAGCATATATCTTCCTCTGATCAAGCTATCATGCCAGGCCTTCCTTCTCCTCTTAAACCTTCTTCTTGCTTCGTGAACTTTCTTCTTGAATCAACAAATCCTCAAGACCCGTGGCTTCTTCCTTCATGCATGTATGTTGATGTTGAGTGAAAGGCTACTCAAGTATGCTTCTTTAATCATTCCTTTCTCTTCTTTAACCCAAATTCTCATTCAAGCTATTTACCCATCAAAAATTCTGCACAAAAGAATGGAAAATATTCAATAGAATTATCCATAAAATTATTTAAAAGAATTTCATGCATTAAAACTCAATAATTTTGCCAATTAATTCACAAAGTGCATAAGTGGCTGATGAGATCAAATTGTATCTAATTAAACCCTTCAGACCATATTCCATCATCAAAATGCCTAAATTAAGAGGATTAAAGTGTATAAAAATCATGCTTATCAATCTTGTTGACAGGATCTTGGATTTTTGCATTGTAGAATTCAAGACCTTGTCAACAGGGTCTTCTAAGCATGCTATAAAAAATGCAAGCATGCTACAAATGCTTCTAGTAGACATACGTAGTCATAATTTCAAGTTACATGAACTTATTCAAAGCATACATAGGCTCTAGAGACTTTTGGTCTAACCTCACCCAATTCTTTCGGACTTTTAGATTAGTGTCACCCACTTTTAGGGACTTTTGACTTCACCTCACTCTCTCTTGAGACTTTTGGTTTTGTCTTACCTATTCTTAGAGACTTTTGGTACAATCTTAACTATTAAGAGCCATACACATTCAAATTGTTATTTAAGAAACATAATGGTACCATAGCATTAAACTAATAGCTATAAGCATAACAAATGATTCAAACATACATACAAGCATCCAATGCCAATCAAATAACAAAGCAATGCATACAAGAAAGGATGGAGAGTTACCTTGAGTCAAGAATTACAAACTTTCTTCCTTAAGCTTTACTTCCCCTTCTTGGCTTCACATACATACACACCTAAGAGGAGCTTGATTTGTTTGGCCTAGATACATCAAATAAGACTTACATCATTGAAACTACTTTTAACCTGACATAAATCTACATAAACATATTCTAGCTTATAGTTCCATACAAAGCATAATGAAGCAGCTCCTATGATTCATGATCTTGGCTCCAATTTCTCTCTCAATCTAAGTCTCATGACTTTATTTAAACTCATTAGAATTATCACAAACTCAATTTAATGAGCCAAACACCAAGTTTCTTCTTTATGCCTAAAATGGAACTTAAACTTTCATCTTTCAAACTATGGTTTCTAAATTTAAACCAATGATTCCTTTGGTGTTTATTATTCATATATAGACCATTTTATCCTCGGAATCAAAGAAAATTCTCCCTAAGTGCTTGTTCTCTCTCTTAGTTGAGACATGTAATAAGTAAAGAGCCCATGAAGTTTCATTCAATTTCCTTACCCTTTATTTGGTTGGAGGGGTTTGGGGGGGGGGAGGGGAGCCCTTCCCCTTATTTGGATATGTAAAAATTGGAGGGGAGGGGAGGGGAGGGGAGGCAATATTTGGCCTCCCCTCCCCTCCCCTCCCCTCCAAACCCTCCCCTCTAAAAGTGGGGGGTTTTGGAGGGGAGAGAAATATTTGGAGTAAGTTTGACTAAATTGCCCCTTGAATTATTTTTACTTCAAATATAATATAAATCTTATTTTTTTTAATAAGATTTAAAATATTTTTTATAAAAATAAAAAATATTTTTGAATAAAAATAAAAAAAATTATTTTTTATAATAAAAAGTAAGAAAATGTTTTTTTTTATAAAAATATCTTTAAAATAAAAAAAAATTAATTAAGGGTATAATTGTCCATTAATCCCTTTCCTCCCCTCCCCTCCCCTCCAAATCAACCAAACAACATATCATTAAAATCTCTCCCCTCCCCTCCCCTCCATTGAACCAAACACTCCCTTAGGGTTTTGGCAACCATGAAGCTTCCTAGACCTCTCATGAACTTATACATTCTCTTATATAAGCTAGATTATCATTAGAAAGCTTCAAAATTTCCTAGCTACAACTAAAACCCTAAGTAACATAAGTTGAATTCTAAAGTTTTTCTTTTAGTTTCAATTGCATATTCTTATCCCTCATGCTCTAAAACCCTTGTTCCTAACTTGTAATGACCTGAATTCATCCTCTCCTACATGGGCCTAGGTCTGGTCAAACTCATACTCAAGAAGCAACCAAGGATAATCAAGTGAAGCCATGATATTTTACCTTATTTCAAAGCTTTTTCAAGCTTTTCTCTAATTCCTCTTCTTCCTCTTATTGGACTAGCCATGAAAAGCCCCTAATAAGTCATCAAAACCATGAGAAAAGAGAGGAGAAAAAGGAGAAGAAGTTTGATGAAGCATGAAAAAGTGGTGATTTCTTACACTTTCAAGCCTTGGTTCCCTTCCTCTCACTCCCTCTTCTTGTGCACCTCTCGAAGCTCGCTTATGTTCTATTTGAGACTAGATGGACGTCAGTTAAAAGAGTGGAGAAGAGAGGGATGTGGTTTTAAGAAGCCAGGGGTCCATTTATGACACTTTTTTCAAAATTCCAAGTCAGTACTTAAACTTGGTTCCTTCCATTTGGTTTTATTCAAATTGGATTTAAAACCTTACTAAACAGTCTAGTTAAAGTTTTGGTCAACTGACATTCTAAAATGCATACTGGAAGGGTTTTAACGATTCTAAGGGTTCTTATGGTTTTTAGGGCCTCTAAAATTCCCGAAAAACTTAATTTTTTCATTTAAATATCTCTCCTTTGAGTTTTCTAAAAGTCACCTAAAATTACAAAAATGCCATGCCTTTTAGCTTAATTTTTTTAGCTATCTTGACTTTATTTTCAAGGTACCTTTAGCTCTGTATTCTCTTTTTTAAATGTTTAAATTATCACTCTAATTTTGTTTGACCTTTAACCATTTGAATTAGGGGACTTCCTTTGGTAATTCCTTAGTTTCAAATCATTTTAGAAAATTGGGTATTACATATTGGATTTGTAATATCGGTTACTTGAAAAACGTCTAAAACTAAAGGAATTTCTAAAGGAAGTCCCCTAAATAGAAATAATTAAGGGTAAATGAAATTTGAATCATAATTTAGACCTTTAAAAATGAGGATTTGAGACTTTGGTTACCTGAAAAATTGAGCCAAGAGAGCTAGGAAAACTTTTCGAAAGAATGTTGGGCATTTTTGTAATTTTGGAAAATTTTGAAAAACTCATAGGAGGGCTTTTTAAATGAAAATTTTAAGCTTTTTGGGATTCTCAGAGGCCCTAAATACCATGGAAACTCCGGGAACAATTAAAACCCCTCCAGTAAGCGATTTCAACCATCAATTTGACTGAAATTTTTACCGAATGATTTGGAATAATTTTAAATTCAATTTAGGTGAAATCAAAGTTATTTTGTGAATTATAAGACCCAAATTTTATGATGGAAAAGATGGTTTTTGAAAAGAATTTGAAATAACCCCAAATGGTAATGACTATGAAGAGGGACTAAATTACAAAGTTGAAAAAGTGTGAAAATGGACACATGCTTATAAAAAACGTCTTGTCTATTTTGACCTCCCAGCCAACATTATTACAAATGATAAACTAGAACCAATAAAGGCTGAGAGTGGCGCACAAGAAGGGAGGCCAAAGAAGGAAGAAGAAGCTTTGAAAAGTGTAAGTTTTATCCACTTTTTCCTACTCCTTGATTTGTTAAACTTCTTCCCCTTTTCTTTTTCTTCCTTCTCATGGTTTTGGCATTTAATTTGGTGCTGATATGTGGTTGGTCTAGGAGAGGGAAGAGAGGATTTGAGAGAGTTTTTGGTAGCATAAGGAAACTCCCTTGGAAAGCTTGTAAATAAGGTAAGCAAATGGGGACTTTGTTGCTTCTTCTTGAATTTCTTTTCCTTTATATTTTCGATCAGAATAGGGGCTATATAATAGGTGTCCAATTTTGGTCTAAACATGATAGTAAGTGAGGCTTTAAAGTATAGGAACCTAGGAAATGTAATGAAACTCAAAGAAAAACCATGAGAATTCAAGATAACAAAGCTAGGGGTTCATAGACATATGGTAAAATCTGATTTCTTCCAAGGGTTTTCTAGCTTATGTGAGAGTTTAATTGAATTCCTAAGATCCCTAAGAAGCCTCCCAAGTGCTTCTTCTTCCAAGAAAACAAAACAATTCCATGGGTGCACAAAGAAAGGCATAGGCTTAGCCAAACCAAGAGCAAGGACCTAGGGAGTGTTTTAAATTTTTCTAAGCCTAGATTGGGACTAAATATGATGGAAGAGTATGAAAAGAAGTGTTGGAAAAAATTTAAAAAGCCTAGATTGTGAGATGGAGGTGTAGGTTCCATAATGTGACTTAAAGAAGCAACTTGTATCTAGACTCTTGGGAATGAATTTGTGATGACTTTAAAGAGTCTAAATGGAGTCAAGAGACCTAGATTGAAGGAGAAAATGGGGCCAAGATCTTGAATTATAATAGTTGCTTCATTAGCCTTTTTATGGAAGCATTATATAACCATAGAATAAAGTATGCTTCCTAGTGTGTGTGTGGTGCTAAAACTTGTTTCAAGAATGTAATTGGATCCTATTTGTGGTGTCTAGGCTAAGTGAATCAAGTTCCTTCTAAGTGTGGGTGTGAGGCCGAGCCAAGGAAGTGAGGAAACAAGGAAGAAAATTGTCTTCTTGCACCAAGGTAGATCTTCACTCTTTCTTGCATGCATATCATGGTTATATGATTGTCATTGAATTCTTGTATATGTATTTGCATCATGAGACATGCTATTTGATGTTGTCTTGTTGCCTTGGTACCAATATGTTTCTTGAATTGCATTTTGATTGTGAAATTGCTCTTTATGGGCGAGGTTGTGCTAAAAGTCCCTGGAAATGGGTGAGGAGAAGCCAAAAGTCCATAGGAGTGGGTGAAACAAGGACAAAAGTCTTAAGGATGAGTGAGGCTAAGTCAAAAGTCCTTAAACCAAGGGTGAGGCTAGACCAAAAGTCCCTAAAGCTTGTTCTTAGCTTTGACATGTTTTTATGGCATGGAAATTATGAATTGAATGGTTTTTGGAAGTGTTTATGGCTTGCTTGTATTCTTTGATATGATTATATGCCTTAAATACTTACTTAAAAGAGTTTTTGAGCTATTGAGATTCTTTGAATCTCAAGCCCTTCCCTCTTCCATCTCATCATGCCTAGGTGGAATCCAAGAAGGAAAAAATTAGAGCCAAGGAGTATAGAAAGCTATCTCTTGACAATAGCTAGCTTTTTTATGTAATAAATGTCAAATTTTATATGTATGAGTAATTTTTGAGATGTAAATACTTAAGCAAATGTAATAGTATGTGAATGTAGTGTATATATCAAATTTAGGGCCAAATCAATGAAAATGTATGATTTTTACCACTTGGGAACCCATTCTTGAATGTGTAGTTAGCCATGTGGGGTAGTGAGTTTAAGATGTATGTTTTGGACCATTTGGAATGCTTATGTATGCTATTTTATACTTTAAGATGTGCTTACATTGTTATGGAATGGTTAGAAAGCCAATTGGAACTAATTTGACCCCTTTATGGTATCAAAAGTGCCATTTTCTTGAGTTGAACTAACATCTAACCAAATGAACTAGTATTAGTACAAATTTGGCATAAATATAGGTCTCATCTAGATCTTTCAACAGAGCTAAAGAACACCTAATTTGGAGCTCCAAAGAATTTATTATGATTTTCAAAGTTGGGAAAAATATGCCAAATGGTAGGGTGCACTATTCATATAGTTAGATTGTGTTTCCTTATCAATTGTGGGCCAAATGGTTACCAATGGCTATAAAATTTTATAAGCACAAACTAGTCACCATAGGCATTCCATAGCCATTGGGATCACCCCATTTTGAGCTTTGTAGATAGAGAACCAATTTTTTGAAGTTTCATGATAGTACTAGTAATGCTATCGGACCTCTAGTACTATTCCATCAATTTTCATATGTTAAACACCATTTTCTTGATATAGAAATATTTTTATTCAAAATTAGACATCCATATCTTTCCATAATGGTATGTTTTTATAGGTTTTAATTTTTCTATAATTAGTTATGAATTGTTAAAGTTTATATCAGTAACTTGTGATAGTAAACTTAGGTAGCTGGACCTTTGTGCTATTCTATTATCAATCATGGTCTAGTTGATGTTTTCATGGGCTGGAATGATTTTTAACCTATATTTGACATTCAAGGCTTTCCAAAAAGCTATTATTTTCTTAATTTTAAATTTTTTAGAATTAGTTATGATTTTCCAAAATTTGCATCAAAAATCTATTTTAGTAACCCGAGGCCAACTTCCTTGTTTTTTGGTGTGTGGCTTTTAGACCGAAATGTATGTGATGTGTTGTAATGGTTATAACTTGTATAGATGCATTATAGGTAGAAGATATTATTGGTGAGTTCATATGGCCCACGTAATGTGAAATGAAACTTTTGGGCCCTATGTAACACAATAAATTACTAATATTTATATTCATTTTCTTTGAGAATGTGTGAAATCAAGCATGAATAGGAGACTAAGGAACCTAATAAGCTATGGTATTACAGGACTTCTAATAATGTTCTTGGCATACTTAAATTAATCATCGACCCAAATCATCCTTATATCCATAAACATTATCTTATTTTCCACAAAATGATCTAATTAGTAATTGTTAGGATAAGATATTCAAACTTGCCATTCTTCTTAAAATTTTATTTCCTCATAATTTCCTTAAATCCCTCTTAATAATTTTGTAATCCCAAAATAATCACTATTAATTAATTTTAGAGTGTTACAAACCATATTTAAAATTTTCTCAAATATTCTATAGAGCTTATAAAGAAAATAATTTTTAACTTATTAGAAAGCTCTATAAATCCTCTAGATGTCCACCAAATTATAGCTCTAAATTAGGTCATTTGGGCTATTAAGGGTAAGGATGAAATTTATGGCTCATTTAGACCAAATTTTAGTTCTAAAGTAGTCCATTTGGGCTATAATATACAATCTCTTATCTTGAGTAAATTTTAATCCATTAATTCTTTATTTCCATAGGGGCCACCATAAGAAATATAGTTAGCATCAAATTTTCACCATCTCACTTCCAACTAGCCACATGGAACCACTAGCATATAACATGGTAAAACATATTCCATCTATTTGTAATGCCACCTAATTGACACATATTCATGATCACAACTTGTACACGATGTGTTACTTTAAATCATCATATAATACATGGTATATGCCACCCCTTGGTTTTACACCATACATCAAACTACCATATGCCATTCAAGTAGCAACCATGTTCTAAGTTCAAACTCTTGCATCAAAATAATATACATGCATATCGTTAAGCTTGTACAAGGGTCACATTATATGCCATCATCATATGCATTGTAGTTGATCATTATCTTTTCTTATAATATACATCAAGTATATGTATACATTACGAATGTTTTATTTATATCAAAAGATACCATTTATGCTTCCTAATCCTTCTTTTTACTTGTAGGACTTGCCATGGTTAGTGGGAGATGAAGAGGGTGAGATTCTTTGGAAAATTTCAATGGCAAACCTCAATACACATCAATGAATGCAAATGAGGAAATGCAAGCATGTAGGCTATGTACATCAAATAACTTAAACATGAACATTTGCATGAAGCTTTCATACTCATTTAACCATGGCATGGAATGTTATACCATTATATAGTTTATGTATATCTTGTATTATATATATTCTTTGATGGCAAAATATGATAACTAATTATTTAGCAGTGGAATTTACAGTTACTAAAAGTGCCACTTTGTCATATAATGTTCTTACAAGGATTTTTATTATTCCAATTTTCAATTTCATACATAACCAATTTATTATGCTCAAGTTATCATATAGAAAAGCACTAAATCCATAAATTTTGTTATATCCACATTTTGAATCATATAACACATAATAGTGATTAAATTTTAAAAATTCATAACTTAAGCTAAACAACTATGACTAATGCAAATTAGATGTTCATAAAAAGCTTGTGATGAGAACTATTTACTATAAAAATTTTAAGTTAAAACAAGTCTATTTGGTCTCTTAAAAGTATGAAATCCACAACAGACTAGTATGAATAATATTATAAAATTTTTGCATAATTCAGCCTAATTCATAAAATATTCCACAAAGTTTCAAAAAAAGCAAACATTGACTTGTTGAGAAGCTCTATATGTCTCTTAATTGCTTGCAAAATATTAGCCCTAAACAAGGTCATTAGGCTGTCAAGGATAAGAGACATTTTATAATTCAAATAAACCAAATTTTGATTCTAAATGATACCAAATGAGCTCTAAAATGTCATTTCTCATTTTGGGCAAATTTCAATGCACAATTATAGCATATAGGACTGATCTATCATGTCAAATTTGCTATACAGCTAAAAACCACCATCCCACATCTAAGAGTACACATGTATATATAGGAACTCAAGATACCAAATGTATTACCCGGTTTTCATCAAAATGACAAAAATAAGTCAAATATAAAAGAGAGTCCTCTAAAATGAACTAGTTAAGGCCAAATAAAATTTTCATAAAATTTTGAATATTAGAAAATGAGGAATCAAGGCTTAAGATGCCCAGATACTAAGGCCAAAATGGATAAAGAAATTTCTAACAAAATATAGTGGCATTTTCATAATTTTGAGCAATTTTTAAAAAACTCAAAGGATGGATCTTTAAATAGAAAAATTGAGTTTTCTAGGGTTGTCAGAGGCTCTGAAAACCATAGAAACCCCTAAAATAGTTAAAACCCCTCCGGTTTATATTTTTGAATGTCGGTGACCTCGAACTTTAACCTTTTCGTTCAAGAAGGTTTTAGGCCCAATTTAAG
The DNA here is from genome assembly GCA_026724425.1 of Erythrophleum ivorense. Taxonomy (NCBI): domain Eukaryota; kingdom Viridiplantae; phylum Streptophyta; class Magnoliopsida; order Fabales; family Fabaceae; genus Erythrophleum; species Erythrophleum ivorense. The sequence goes on from JAIUCV010000871.1 coordinate 197,923, forward strand.
TGATTCTAAAGGCTATTTATAGGTTAAAGAATCTAAATTTTATGATGGAAAAGATATTTTTCAAAAAGGAGTTGAAATGAGCCTTGAATGAAAAAGCTAAGAACGAAAGACAAATTTGGCATTTTAAAATGTCCCTTTAGAGTCCCTAGCTATATATATGTGACGCCTCACTTATCCCTCACATTTGGCTGACCTAAATTCTGTCTAGGACAAAGGAAAAATTCTACAAAAAGTGGCACATAAGGAGGAGCTCAAAAGGAGGAGAAAAACCTAAGAAAAGGTAAGGAAAATCAAGGATTTTCTTGCTTCTCCCTTCCTTGAACTTGCTCTCCTTCTTCTCCTCTTTCTTTCCATGATTTTGATGCATATTTTGGATCTGTTTTGAGTCCTATTTAGAAGGGAGAGGTTCAAAATTTCAAGGAGGAGTAAAGACAAGGGAAAAAGCTCTTGAGAAGGCTAAGGAATCAAGATATTTTCATGATTTTTCTTACTTCTTCCTTCTTGTTTCTCTATAGCTCATTTTCGGCCTCATATAGAACTAGGAAGAGGGAGTAAAATCTAACCCAAAACAAGCATGAAACCTAGGTTTTTAAGGGTGAGGAACAAGTAGATGCAAAGAAATTCTAAAAAGAACCATTAGTTTTCAAGTTTCCAAAACTTTGGGTTTTCTTTGCACCATGGTATGTATTTCTAGTGGTATTTCTAATTGTTTAAGAGTATATATAGATTCTTGAAATGCCTAGAAAGCCTTACATGTGCCATTTCCTTCAAGAGAACAAAGCTAACTCCATGGGCCCATGAATGGGTACATGTCTTGGCCAAACCAAGAAGAAGCATCTAGGGAGATTTTTAAATTTTTCTAAGGATTGAAAGGGACTAAACATGATAAGAGAACATCAAATAAAGGCTTAGAAAAATTTTAGACACCTTAGTTGGTATGATGGAAGTGTATGCTCCATAATAAAGCTTAAAGAAGAAATCTAGGTCTAGGCTCTTGGGAATGAAATTATAATGACTCCAAGAGGCTAAAATGGGATCACCAAACCTAAATGGAAGGAGAAAATGGAGCCAAGACCTTAAATGCTAGCACTTGCTTCATTAGGCCTTATATGACACCATTATGCAATCATAAAATAAAGTGAGCTTCCATAGTGAGTGAGTGATGATAGAACTTACTTCCATGATATAATTGTGTCCTATTTAATGTGTCTAGGCCAAGAGAACCAAGCCCTATCTCTTTGCAAGTGTGTGGCCGAAAAGGGGGAGGAATACCTGAAGAAAAAAGTGTTGAATTCATACTTCAAGGTAGCTCTATCTTCTTTCTCCCATGCATGAGTGGATGTTTATCTTATCCTAAATGTGTGTAAGCTATGAAAGAGGTCTTAGCATGTATTTATATGCCATGGCACCATGAAGCTTTATTATGTGCTTGAATGATGTTTTATGAACATGTTTTGGTTTGCTTGAGTGTGGTGAAGCCAAAAGTCCTCTAGCAATGGTGAGGATGAGCCAAAAGTCCCCAAGAATGGTTAAGACAAAGTCAAAAATCTCCCAAGAGTAAGGCTTAGTTAAAGGCCTTTAAGAAAATGGGTGAGGCAAGTCTAAGATCCACAAAGATAATGGGTGGAGCTAAATGACTTACTTGGCAAGCTTATGTATACTTTGTGTGACCTCTTGTGTGAAAAAATGTTTTATGAATAATTATGCATTCTGTGTTATCCATGCATATATTTTTAGACTTGTCTTTACATCTTTTATGTATAGTTGAAAGGGAGAAGAGCCATTGGGATTCTTAGAATCTCATCCCTTCCTCCCCACAATCTAACATATCTAGGGGGACCAAGTGAGCCAAACAATGGGAGCCACCAAGCTTAAAGGAAAGAGATTGAATCCATGAACATTTGTAAATACATGGATATATTGTGTATGTATGAGAATTAATGCCATATATATGATATAGTGGTTTTTCAACCTTGAATGGGGGCTTATATGTTCTTATGTATTGCTTGGGATGGATGAGTGAGTTTACAAATATCAGTTTATGCACCTTTGAGGCAGTTTAAAAAGACCATTTTGGTGCTTTCCCACGTGCTCAAGTGGCCATGGTTGTCTTAGAAGCCAATGTGGACCATTTGAGACCCTTAGAAGACACCAAAATGACCAATTTGCAACCCAATATCAAGATCTGACCAAATGAATGAATTTGCTCATAAAATTTGGCATTCATATAGATTTCATCTAAAGCTTTTTTGGAAAGATAAATATTAGATTATTTGGAGCTCTGTGAAATTAATTATGATTTTTCAAAGTTTTCATTTTTTTGCTATTGGGGTATAAGCACTGTTTATATGGTTAGTTCCTTGTGTTGTGTCATGTGAGGGACAAATGGTGTCAAATGCTCATAAAATTTTACAAGCATAAACCAGACATGATATGATTTCTATGGCCACTAAGATCACCCTAATTGGATGTCTAAGTAGGGAGATATGAATTTTTGAAATTCAAGGATAGAACCAGTAGTGATAGGCAACCTTTGTTACTGTTTCATCAATTTCTAATGACTCAACATCCATGTTGTTGTTTAGAATTATTTGTACATAAGTAGACATCTGTAACTTTCTATAATGGCATAGTGCGCTTAATTTTAATTTTTTTAGAATTAGTTATGATTTTTCAAAGTTTATGATAGAAAACTAGACCATGAACCTGAGGCTGCACTTGTGAATTTTGTGTATATACTCCATTTACTTGAGTTCTTGGCCACTTCTTTATATGGTTATGAGTTGTAATTGTATATTTAAATATGAGAATGAGATGGATGAGTTTATATGGTCTACGAGATATGGAATAAAAAATTTATCCATGATGTAACGCAAAAAATTCCATTATTTTTATTGTAATTTCCTTGAGAAAGCAGCTTGGCCAATGAATATGCATTAGGAATGAAATGAGATAGCCTATATGAATATAGTGTTACACCGAATTTCATTATATCAAGTATTATAAGTCTCAAATGGTCTCTATAGTATGCTCTTAAACATATTTATATTTTCATACATCAAAATACAAAAGTACATATTTATATATTCAAGAGTATGCCTTAGATAAAATTTCATTATCAAAGTTGCTTTCCTTGAGCCTTTTGCTCATCATTTATTCTTTCTTGAGAGTCACCTAGCTATGGTTAGTAGAGATCAGGGATCCCTATGGCTAATCCAACATTTAAGCTACATACAGAGCTCACTCAAGAACAAAGATGCAAGTATGCATGTCATACAACCATAGATAAACCATATTCATGGTTTAGGAATCCATAGCTCTATCAACAACAATTTCATACTTGAAGGACTTTTAGTTTAACTTCACCCAACACCTAGAGACTTTTAGTTTAGCTTTATACACTTTTAGGAACTTTTGGCTTGACCTCACCTACAATTGGGACTTTTGGCATTGCCTCATGCATTACCAAGGGACTTTTTGCCTCACCTCATCTATTACTAAGAGTCTTTTGGCACAATCTCACCTATCAAGAGCCATTTCAATCTCAAATGTAATGAATGTCATGCAATTGCATATGATCATGAAGTAATCAATATTATATATAATTGGCAAACAATACATACAAGCAATCCAAGACACTTAAATAAACTAAGCATAAATATATAAGAATGGATGAAATGTTACCTTGACACAAGAATTCTAATTGGTTCCCTTTGGTATCCCTTTCTCCTTCCACGACCCTACACCCATACTTGGACATAAATTCATTTGTTACATATTAAATGGAGCACAAAACCATTAATGAAACCATATATATACTCATATTAGTCTTATAGGTGCAAATTAGGGCTTTAAGTGCAACTAATGACTTTTTTGATTGCCCTAAGAAATTGTAACACCCCAAAATTAATTAAGGTATTAATCATGGATTTGGGTTGATTAAGAATAATTAATATGGAATAATTGAGCAAGCTATGGGAATGGGAATTTCTAGAGCAATAAATTATTAAGATGAATTTGATATTTAATTAGGTTAGAAACTTCATTTAGACCCAAATTAAATTAAGTAGGCCATGGTTAGGGATTAATAGAGGCCTAATGATTATAGGTGCAGACCTAACTTCATATTGTGAGTCTTGGCCAAAAAGAGACCACCTAGCAATTGCCCAATTTGGTGTAGAAAGATAAAGGCCAAAAAATCAATTTACATGAACTCTTATAATTGGTCCAACATCCCTTATGCAGACCCAAATCAAATGAGCTCTTAAAATTTGGCTTAACCCAACTACAATTCTGCAGCCTAACTCATGAAGCTTAGCCCAACAAAGGTTAAATCTAAAACCCATTAGGAATTAGGCCTTTAGGTCAGCCCATAACCCATTTAGGACTCAACTAAACCCTAAACATATGCAGTCCCCTCTATACTCTGCTGAAACACAAACATAAGAAGCAAATTCGGAGGTCTAAGGGGGAGGCTAGGATTAACAGCAAAATTCTATCATTTCCACTCCTAAATCAAGATTCAGCCAAGGTGAGTGTTAAATAACTTAACCCCCTCCTCTTTCTCTTCAATTTGACCTGATTAGTTTTTCATTTGGAGCATTTCACCCACACCTAAAATTTGAAAGTTACTATTTGATGTTTTCATGGTAAAATTTTGTAGGTTGAGGCTAGGGGTGTTATTAGATAAGTATGAACTTCTTATTTTGATGTATTTTCTACTAGTTTAGGACCCATATAGTTGATTTATGATATAGATATCATTTTTATGCGAATTTACTCAGAATTTGAAGTGTTATTCTGAGATTTTTGAGATAGGCTCAACCAAATTCGAATTTGGTTCTTGTGGTAATTGGGCAAGTGTTTCTAAGTAGTCCTTTATAGTGTAACTCCTTGAGTGATAGGCTTGCTAATACAAATGATGATTAGAGTTAGTAATGGCTTGATTTTGTGTCCATAGGCTGAAGTAGCATTCAGTTGGCTTTTAAAGAATTGGCTACAAATGAAGTAACCAAGGATTTTGTAATTCCATGCATATATATGCTTTAATTTTGTATTTGCTACACATGAAAGATTTGAAATGCTAAATGAATTGATTAGCTATCTGTTGTATTATATTTGGACTGGTGAGTCTATAATGGAGTTGTAGTGCGGTTGCCACCCGTGCATGTGCTTCGATTGGGCACCAGGTTATGATCAGACCTCAGATGCATAAGCCCTGGTTGTGCTCAATGAGGAGTGGGTGCCATGGATGGGCCTCTCCCAATGTTATTTGTAACACCATAATTATATAGCTCATCTCATTCCTTATCTATGCTCATTTCCAAGAATTTTACAAGTTTCCAAGAAAAGAGCAATAAAAATAATGAATAAATTTGTGCCACATAGGAGATGAATGTTGCATTCGGTGTCTTGTGGATCATATAAACTCATTTAACTCATTTTCTTATTTAATTACACTAATACAACTTAAAACCATCTAAAAAAGTGGCCTAGAACTTGTGTAAGTGAAAGAAACACATAAAATTGCATAGTATAGCCTCGACAAGAATTGCATACTTTCTATCACAAATTTTGAAAAATTATAACTAATTCTAGAAACATCAAAATCATGCATTCTTTACCATTATGAAAAGCTACAGATGTCTAGTTTATGCTAAAAATAGTTTTAGGTCATAAAGCATTAAGTAGAAGATGTTTGACATTCAAAAAGCACCCAAGGTCTCAGTTGTCTGGGCTATTGTCCTAGTTTACTATCATAAACTTTGAAAATTCATAACTAATTCTAAAAAAATCCAAATGATGAAAATTTAGTCAATATGAGAAGCTACAAATGTTAACTTTAAGAAAAAAATATTTCTAGACCATGCCAAGACAATCTAGGAACTAAATTATGATGGAACAGTACTAGAGGTCCAGTGGCACTACTGGTACTAATAGTAAACTTCAAAAATTCATAACTCTCTGCTCAGACCTTCAAATGAGGTGATCTTAGAGGCCACAGAAAGCTTATAACCTCTAGTTTATGCTTGTAAAATTTCATAAGCATTGGATATGAAAACCGTAAATTCTAATCATGATAATTATGGTTAAATATGAGATTAATGATTAATGATCAAGGTTTAGAGTCATTACGATTAAATACATTATGAAAATATAAGAAAATTTGAACCTTGATAATGTTAGGGCCATTAACTGTACAACCATAAATGTGAGAATGCACAAGAGAAATTGTACTATCATGAGGGGTTTGTGATTCACCCATCCACCAATTCCAGTGCACAAAAACCTCCTATAAGTGTTCCTACATCATTCCCTAGCATTACCAGTGGAAAAACTGAGGTTTCTAGGTTAAAGGTAGGAGTTTGGGAACCTTCGCCATGACTTGAAACTCTCCCGCCGTGGCTAAGTTAGTTACTAGAGCTCAAAAACTAAGTTTTTTACTTTACATTGTGGCCCCAACCTTCCACACCGCGGCTAAGTTACTCTCGAGAATCTTATTAGGTAACTCACGTGATGGCGAGTTGGACCCTTCCCACGATGAGCCTATGTGGCGTTGTGGCAAAAATACCTCTTGGATCTACTGTTCAAAGTCCCATAATTCTTGTTGCGGTGAGGCTAGCTACTGGACACTCCTTATTTAGTTTCCTCGACTTGGGTCACAGCGGGACATGTTGCACCATGGTGAGTTTACTCTCTGTCACCCTCCTTAGGCGACATTTTCACTTTGAGCCATGGCGAGATTCCTCATGCCTCAGCTCTCCTCGCATTTGTCACACTCTTGGCCATGGCGAGACCTTTCTAGTCGCGGCGTAACCCCCTCCTACAATACATCTTCCAAATTTCATTTCATGCATTCCAATTCTACCCCTAAAGACATTCTAGGACCACTCTACCTCAATTTGTAGGGCTCTAATGGTTTTCATTGACCTAATTTACCGAACTTATCTATCATTACTAGTTCAAGACTTAAGTGTTAATTTCTACTCCTCTAGCTACCCTATATTAGCAAGGTTATAGAGTAATAACAATAAGAATTTATAAACTATCAACAATTATCATTTGATACATATTCCATTAGAAATTCTATACATCACTGGTTCAAATCAACATCTAATGTATCACATGATTACATTCCCAATAGGAGACCATATCATAAATTTAATAAAGTTCATACATCAAATGTCATAAGTTCATACATCCAATAACAAGCTAAAATAAGGCCTAACTCCTTAATAAAAACATCCTAAGTAATCAAAATACAAACACTTACACATAGCAATATAATTACATGATAATGCCATATAAAAGAATAACAAAATTGCATCTACTCTACTCAGATTAGCCCAAGTGTAGCCTCCTTCACACATGGCTAGAGCTCATGGATTTCATCTACTTGCTTCCCTTTATCCTTACTCGAAGGACCTTCACCTGAAAGTATGATCCCATGAAACGGGATGAGATGTAAATCTAAGTAATCAAGGAAAATTCCATTCATATATTCCAGTTTACTTAACATATATGCATGATTTCATATAAGCATAAAAAAATATACCAACCATATCAGTAAATGAAACAATTATGCTATCTCTAATTACTATCCCATATGTTAAAGGTCAATAACACCGAGAGAGGCCCGTTTATAGCACCTACTCCCCAGTGAGCACAACTAGGGCTTAGTGTATCTAAGGTCTGATCACAACCCAATGCCTGATCGAAGCACACGCACGGGTGGCAACCGTACCATAGCTCCACCATGGACTCACAAGGTCCAGACACAATATAATAGATAGCCAACCAATTCATTTAGCATTTCAAATCATTCATATAAAACAAATATGAAATTAAAGCAGATATATATATGGAATTAATATAGTCTCCAGTTACCTCACTTGTACACAAGTTGGGAAGCTAACAACAGTACCAAAATCCTCCTATAATCATAATATTAGAAAATTATCACTTTATATTAGTCCATCTGATGCAATACCCTTTAGGAACCTTATCCTAGAAACCTTGAACAAGATGACACTTTGCCAGAGACTGACTAGAAAACAAGAATGTTGGTCAAAGAAAAGATCCTAAGAGAACTTGTCTCTTAGAACCCTAGCCTCAGGACGCCACAAAGGAAGACCAATCCTTTGATAAGTCATGTGAACTCTTAGAGAACACAAAGAAGCAAAGGCCTCACAAAGTATTGAATAATACTTAAATTCATTCATGATCTTCATAAAAGAGTACAATAGAGAGCCTTTTATAGGCAAAGTTTCTAAAAGACAAATCCTAATAAAAGTAAAATACTAAAATCTGATTAGAAATATTTTAAATGGTGCCTAAAATTAAAGAATAAGATTAGGATACTAATTTTAACTTAATCTCCAAGATAAGCTTTTTGACCAAGTCTAAAAATAATAATAAAATAATGAAAAATGAAATTCATAAAGAATCCTAGTCAAAACTGATCAACTTCTTTAAGTAGTCATATGAGATGCTCATGCTTCATTAAAAATCACAAGGTTGACATATGATTCTTAATCTCTTGCGATTAGACTCCAATTGGGCCTTGGCACTCCTCTTGTATATGTATAACTACATTAGGCCTTCAACATGTTGGATATTAACTCTAGTTGCTCCATGGACCTTCTTAGGACGTTGGGCTTCCACTTAGACTTCCACTTTTGCATCTTTAAGAAGATATTGATCAAATATGGATCTTGGGCTCTAAACTTGGGCTGACGTCCAACATAGATATTATCTTGAGCTCTTTGAAATTTTTGGACATATACTAGCACAATTTGGGCCTCTTGAGCATAGGCCATCCTTTCATGAGCTATTTGGACCTGAATCATAGACTTTTGAATGATTTGGGTTTCTTAATGGATGAGGGCTTCTCGAACTTGCAGTGCTCCAATAGGTATGCCTACTAATATTATATCATTCCCTCCCTCTTTGAAAAGATTCGTCCTCGAATCGCCTGTATCATATGGAAATAAATTAGACTTTCCAAAAGTAATGATAACACTATATTTATCAAGTGGAATGATCTTATAAACTAAAGGACTCCTTTCAAAGAGATCATCAATTTTTTTAGGCAACTTAGAATACTCCAAGTGGGGAAACTCTTTGAACTCGCTTTGAGTTAGGAAGTATTTCTTTCTCACATGCACCCAAATATAAATGATAATTTTGATCCCACATGCACCTATAATAAATCCAAGGGCCATAACAAAATCCAAGTAATACTATAACCTTTTAACCATAAAATTAATGTAATATGAATTCTTAAATACCACAAAATTCATGAAACAATTAAAACTCAATATGTGGTGTTCAATGCCTTTAAAAGGAAATAATTCATCAGGAATAACAAAATCTATGCAATCAAAGCACTTTTGAAAGCATATTAAAGATTGGAAACCATTAGGTGGATTCTTAGGAAACAAATCTAGGCAATCATAACTTTTTTCAATGCTAGTTGAAGATGAGGGTCCATTGGGTGGCTTCTTTGAAAACAAATGTCCACATACCTGCAAAGAACTAGAACTAACAATAAGCAAAGATGGGTTAAGATTGTTAGTAGATAAACAAAGATCCTTACACACAGTTTCAACCTCTTTTTTTTTTTTTTTATCAAACAAGCTCACACTCATGCTTTTCTCACAACTCTCTAGCTCTTTCTTTTCACTTACACTCTTTTCTTTTTCAATCTCGTCTTTTTCTCTCTCTAATTGATGTTCTCTCTCTCTCTCTCTCTCTCTCTTTCTTTTGATCTCTCTTTTTCTTTCATTTTGTATGCTTATGCTATTCTCACTTGATCCTCATAAGCATCCATAGGATCAAGAGGTACTAATACATGATTTTTTTCATTGAATACAAATGAATAGCAATAGCAATATTTGTGTTTATGCTTAACATATTTAGCTTTTCTCATATGTTTCCATGGTTTACCAAGCATAATATGTCCATCATACATAGGAGCCACATCACATAACACTTTATCATGATATTTACCAATGGAGAAAGAAATCAAAACTTGCTTATTAACCCTAAATTCAGCAATACCCTTCAACAAGGTAAGGGCCTAGGATGCCTCATAGTAGGCAAGTTTAATTTCTCAACAAGTAAGGTACTACCAACATTTACATAACTACTATTATCAATAGCCATGCTGCAAACTTTCTCTTTGATAAGGCATCTAGTATGGAAATTAGAGGATGACTTTTCCTTATCTTGTCCTATAGAGTTGGAGTTGGATTAGAATGCATCTAACCATGCACAAGTTTGCTTGAATCACTCTTTGTTATCCTCTTCAAGGAATTTGTACTCATTGGACATCTTGTCACTTGAAAAGTTAGTCAATGAAGGAAAGAATGAATAGGACCTCACACACTCTTCTCACGTGTTTACACTCAAGAATAGTAATTCACTCATGTTTAACTCTCTTTTAGGCTTTTTCTTTAATGTTAATTGCACTTTTGCCTTTTACCACACAACAATTTTCTTCTTACAAGTGTTCTAAGCAAGTCACAAGCAAATCAAAAGAAAAGATCATACTAGTGGCAATAAAAAAAAACTAGAATCCTAAAATACAAATTCCCAAAGAATCAAACAAATAAGAAAAAGGGGTGTGTAACTAAAAGGGAAACAAGGAGGAAGGGGAGGCCTGGAAGGAAGGAGAAGGAAAGGGAAAATCTGAAAATAAGAAACTTTAAGAATAGGAAACTACTTGAGAATCAAGTTAATCAAAATAGGAAACTACTTGCAATTCAAGTTTAGAACAATTAGGAAAGAAAATCTTTACTTGAATGCAAATAGGAAAGTAGATAACTTGGTAGCTACTCAATGCAATCAAATTAGGAAATTAACTCCAATTAAAAAATTAACTCCAATTAGGAAACTAACTCTAATTAGAAAACTAACTCCAATTAGGAAATTAACTCCAAGCTTTAAGCTTTCAACTTTGAATTGTCACAACTTACAATGTTGAATTTTGCAATCTGAATCTTTTCTCTTTTTCTCACTTTTTTTTTATTTTTTTTTTTGAATTTTCTTTTTGGAGCATCACACTCTCTCTTTTTTTTTTGAATGAGGATGAAGGCACACAACAATAAAAGACAAAAGAAGATAGAAGATGAAGACGAAGATGAAAAAGGTAACACAAATGGAAGGAGAGAAAGTATGAAGAACAACGAAAAGGAAATACAAAGATATACCTTGCACTAGTGAACCAAAGCTCTGATACCAAATGATGCAAGACCCTTTAGGAACCTTGTCCTAGGAATCTTGAACAAGATGACACTTTGCCTGAGACCGGCTAGAAAACAAGAATGTTAGTCAAAGGAAAGACTCTAAGAAAACTTGTCTGTTAAAACCCTAGCCTCAAGACACCATAAAAGAAGACCAATCCTTTGATAAGTCATGTGAACTCTTAGAGAACACAAAGAACTAAAGGCCTCATGAAGTATTGAATAATACTTAAATTCATTCATGATCTTCATAATAGAGTACAATAGAGAGCCTCTTATAGGCAAAGTTTCTAAAAGACTAAAATCCTAATAAAAGTAAAATACTAAAATCTAATTAAAAATATTTTAAATGGTGCCTAAAATTAAGGAATAAGATTAGGATACTAATTTTAACTTAATCTCCAAGATAAGCTCTTTGACCAAGTCTAAACAAATAATAAAATAATAAAAAATGAAATTCATAAAGAATCCTAGTCAAAACCGATCAACTTCTTTAAGTAGTCACATGAGATGCTCATGCTTCATTAAAAATCACATAGTTGACATATGATTCTTAATCTCTTGCGATTGGACTCCAATTGGGCCTTGGCACTCCTCTTATATGTGTATAACTACATTGGGCCTTCAACATGTTGAATATTAACTCTAGTTGCTCCATGGACCTTCTTAAGACATTGGGCTTCCACTTAGACTTCCACTTTTGCATCTTTAAGGAGATATTGATCAAATATGGATCTTCGGCTCTAAACTTCTGCTGACGTCCAACATAAATATTATCTTGAGCTCTTTGAAATTTTTGGACATATACTAGCACAATTTAGGCCTCTTGAGCATAAGCCATCCTTTCATGAGCTATTTGGACCTGAATCATAGGCTTTTCAATGATTTGGGTTTCTTGATGGATGAGGGCTTTTCGAACTTATAGTGCTCCTATGGGTATGCCTACTAATATTGTATCACCATCTCTATCCCATTCATCATTTATGGTAATAACCCAATGCTTAAAGAATTAAATTACTAATTGTTTCCTAAGGGACACCTGCCCAATCACCAAAAGCCTCTAATTTTGGGGTTTACCTTCCCTAGACCAACAACATCAAAATATCAGTTCAAACCTTAGGAAAATTCATACAAAATTAAGGCCCATACTATAAATCTACTATAGGGGTCTTAAACCAGTAGAAAATACATCAAAATGAAGAGTTTATGCTTACCTAATAACGCCTCCTGGCTCAACCTACGAAATTGCACCAAGAAAATCCCAAATAACCACATTTCAGATTTTGGGTATGGTGAAAATGCTCCAAATAAAATACTAATCAGGTAAAAATGAAGAGAAAGAGAAAGGGATTAAGTTATGTAACTATTACCTTGGCTGATTTTGAGCCTAAAAGTGAGAAATGGTAGATTTCTTGCTTAGAACCCTAGTGTGACAACCCTATCTTCTACACATAGTAATTATGGTCAAATACGCGATTAATAATTAATGATCAAGGTTTGGAGTCATTACAATTTATTACATTATGAAAATATAGGAACATTTGAACCTTGATGTTAGGGTCATCACCAAACAACCACAAATGTGAGAATACATAAAAGAGATTATATTATCATGAGGGGTTTATGATTCATCCATCCATCAATTTCAACACACAAAAACCTTTTATAAGTGTTCCTATATCTTTTCCCAGCATTACCATTGAAGAAACTAGGGTTTCTAGGCTAAAGGTAGGAGTTTGGAGACCTGAGCCACGACCCCGACTTTTCTCGCCACGGCTAAGTTACTCTCGGGAACCACTGGGCAACTTTCGCAACCGTGGTGAGTTGGACCATCGCCGCGACCAGCCTACATGGCGCTGTGGCGAAAATGCCTCCTGGAGCTACTATTCTAAGTCCCACAATTCTCGCCTCGGTGGAATACACTCGTGCCATGGCAAGACATGCTACAGGACACACCTCACTTTGTTTCCTCGACTAGAGCCACAGTGGTACATGTTATGCCGCGATGAGGTTTCATTTTGCTACCCTCCTAGGCGATTTTTTTCATACTGAGCCATGGCAAGATTCCTCAAGCTACGGCATTTCTCATCACTGTTACTCCCCTAAAAAATTTTCTTCACTTGCGTCTCGGCGAAATGCCTCAAGCCGCAGCGCCCCTCATCTCTGTCACTCATTTGGGTGCGGCGTGGCCTTCTTAGCCATAATGTGACTCTCTCCTGTAACTATATCTCCCAAATTTCATCCCATATACTCTAATCTCATCTTAGGAATACCCTAGGATCACTTTCTCTCATTTTATATAACTCTAATGGTATTTATCTACCCTAATCACCCAGCTATTCTACCATTGCCAATTCAAAACTTAAATGTAAATTTCCACTCCTCCAACTACCCTATATCAGCAAGTCTATAGAGTAATGACAACAAGAATTCATGCACTATTGACAATTAACATTCAATATACATTCTGTTAGAGATTTCATATATCAATGGTTCATATCAATATCTAATACATCATATGATTACAATTTCCAAATGGTAAACCATATCATAAATTCAACAAAGTTCATATATCGGATACTATAGGTTCATACACTTGGCAACATGATTACATGATGATGCTATAACAAAAGGAATATAAAATTTAGCATCTATATTAAACAAATCAGCCTAAGTGTAGCTTTCTCCCCGCATGGTTGGAGCTCATGGATTTTCATCCACTTGCTTCCCCTTATCCTTACCCGAAGAACCTTCACCTGAAAGTATAATCCCATGAAACGAGGTAAGATGCGAATCTCAGTAACCAAGGAAATTTCCATTTCTAATATCCAATTTAATTAACATATAAGTATGAATCAAAATCAATATCGGAATCATATCGGTCATATCAGCAAAGAAAATGGTTAAGCTATTATGATTACCATCCTATACTAGCAATCATAATTCCACATGTTAAAGGCCAATAACACCAGGAGAGGCCCATCCACAGCACCCACTCCCTAATTAGCGCAACTAAGGCTCAGTGCATCTGAGGTTTGATCATAACTCGATGCCTAATCAAAGCACATGCACGGGTGACAGCTGCACTAAAGCTCCACCATGGACTCACAAGGTCCAAACATAATACAATAGATAGCCAACTAGTTTATTTAGCATTTCAAATCATTCATGTACAACAAATATGAAATTAAAGCAGATATATGCATGGAATTAATATAGTCCCGGTTACCTTAATTGTAGACAATTTACAACAACCACCAATAGTACAAAAATCTCCCTATAACTATAGCTTCAGAGAATTACTACTTTAATTCATCATTTACAGTAGCAGCAAGTACCCAAATAATTTAAAATGCTAATGACTACCTAGGGAACACTTACCCAGCCACTACAAGTCCCCAAATTCGGATTGAAATGTCCTCTACTAGAAACTTCAATATTTCACCCAAAATCCTAAGCAAATTTGTACAAAATTAATACCTATACTATAATCCAATCATTGGGGTCTTAAACCAGCAGAAAAACCTCAAAAAGAAGAGTTTATACTTACCTAATGTCACCCTTGGTCTCAACCTACGAATTTTCACCATGGAGGCATCAAATAGCAAGTTTCAAATTTTGGGTGTAGGTGAAAATACTCCAAATGAAAAACTAATTAGGCCAAAATGAAGAGAAAGAGAAGGCGATTAAGTTATATAACTATTACCTTGGCTGATTTTGAGCTTAGAAGTGAGAACTGGTGGATTTCTTGCCCCAAACCCTAGCCTCCCTCCAAACCTCCAAAAATGAGATGTGTGTTTTAGCAAAATGGGAAAGAGGTTAAAGTGTTTAGGGTTTTAGTTAGGTTAAGTTAGGTCAAATATGGGTCATGGGCTGCTCCAAAGATCCAACTCCAAATGGGTTTCAGATTTAAGCTTGTTGGGCTAGCTCTTATGCATTGGGCTGCTGAATTTCAATTAGGTTTGGGCTAAGTTTGAAGAAGTCAAAGGATTTGGGTCTGCACCAAGGTTGTTAGGCCATTTTTAAGAGCCTATACAAGGTGGATTTTGGGCCTTTATCATATTGAATCAAATTAGGTCTGCACCTAGCTTATTGGGCCTCCATTAGCCTCTTATCATGATCTCCTATATTAATTTGGGCCTAGATGAAGTTTCTACCCCATTTAAATCTCAAACCCATATTAATAATTTATCTCTCTAAAATTCTCATTCACTTAACTTGCCCAATTATCCCATATTACTTATTCTTAATTATCCCAAAACCATGATTAACACCTTAATTAATTTTGGGGTGTTATACCTAGCCTCCCTCTTAAGGTGCGAAAATGCCTCTTGTGTTTATGTTTTATGTTTCAGCAAAATGGTAGGAGGGGGCTACATGTGTTTAGGGTTTTAGTTAGGTCAAAAATGGGTTATAGGCTAACCCAAAGGTCTAATTATAATTAGATTCAGATTTTTATACTTGTTGGGCCAGATTTCATTTGTTGGGTTACAGAATCTTCTTTGGGTTAGACCAAGTTTTAAGAGCTCAATTGATTTGGGTCTGCACAAGGGTTGTTAGGCCAATTATAAAAGCTTGTGTAAGTTGGGTCTCAAGCCCATATCTCACTAAATCATATTAGGCCATCACTAGATGCTCTCTCTTAGGTCAAGTCTCACAATAAGAGGTTGGGCTTGCACCTAAAATCTTTAAGCCTCTATTAGTCTCTAACCATGGCCTACTTAATTTAATTTGGGCCTAGATAAAGTTTCAAACCTAATTAAATCTCAAACTTATTAATAATTTGTCTCTCTAAAATTTTCATTCACATAACTTACCTAGTTATTCTTAATTAACCCAAATTCATGATTAACACCATAATTAATTTTAGGATGTTACATTAGACACCATTTGACCATCAGATGACACAAAACACAAAACTGACTATATGAACAGTACATGCACCAGAATAGCAAAAACATCCCAACTTTGAAAATTCATAATTAATTTTGTAGAGCTCCGATTTTTCTGCACTTTAGCTTCCCAAAAAGCTCTCAATGAGTTCTACGTGTTTGTCAAATTTCATGAGAAGATTCATCCATTTGGTCAATTTGTGCTATAGGTTTATGGTTTGGTCATTTTTATGGTCTCAACTAGCATTAAAGTGTCCAATTTTGCTTCCCAAGCTTGTGTGACCACTTGAGCATGTTGGAATACACCAAAATGACATTTTAAAGTTGTCTCAAAGGTGAACAAACCCAAAATCTGGAAACTCACACTCTCACCCCATGCCATACACAATTTTTCATAATGCTAGTCTTGCCATTACATATCCAAATTGCATTGTAACATTCACACAACATAAATTCTCATTTGTACATGATACATTAGCATGATTACACATGTTCATGAGGTCATAGGATATATACAATAATGGATTACAACATTTGCCACTCATATGGCCATAAAGAAGCAAAATTCATGCACTTTGTTGTCACATTTTCATCTTCCAAGTTGTTGGCTCCCATTACCTTGTCCTCTTGGTCCACCTAGCATGTTAGAATATTGGAGAGGAAGGGATGAGATTCAAAGAATTCCAATAGCTCATCTCCCTTTCAATTATACATAAAGTATACAATATAAGCCTTGAAAATGCATGCATAGACATATTAACATATATGAGCATTCATGAAACATTCTTGGCATTTAAACACATCATGTATAGCATACATAGGCTTGCCAAGTGAGTGGATTAGCTTCACCCATTCACTTATAGATTTTGGGCTTGCTCATCCATTTTCTCTAAGAGGTTTTGACTCAACCTTACTCTTGGAAGACTCTTTACTTTGTCTCAACCAAGTTTAAGGGTTCTTGGCTTATCCTCACCATGGCTAGAGGATTCTTGGCTTCTCCACACTCAAGCAAACCAAGGCAAGTACATAAAATATCATTTGCATACATAAAACATCATCATGGTACCATGGAATAAGAACTCATGCTAAAATAACTTTCATAGCTCAAAACATATATACACACATTCAAAGACAATGTAAGTACACAATTATGCATGAGAGAAGGTGGAAAGAGCTACCTTGTTGACATTTACACACTTTTTCCTTGAGCCTTGAGTCCTCTCCCTTGACCTCACACACCTAAGGAGCTGGAGATCATTTCTCTTGGCCTAGACACATCATATGGAAGCCAATTATACTCTTAAATTAAATTCTAAGGCCATATATTCACTAGAAAAGCTAGGTGACTCTTATGGCTCTTTTATGGTTCCATAGTGCACTCAATGAAGCAACCTTAAGAGAACATCATCTTAGCCCCATTCTCTCTATCTATTTATGATTCTTGACTCCATTTAAACCTCTTGGAGTCATCACACAATCAATTCAAGGAGCCTAGCTAGGTGTTGCTTTTTTAAGCCATAATATGGAAACATATAAGGCCATCTCACTTTCTATGGTTTCTAAAATTTTTCCAAGACTTCCTCCCATACTCTCCCATCATACATGATGCAAAAATAATCTTGGAATAAATTAAAACTACCCCTTGGTGCTTCATCTAGCCTAGGCTAAAACTATGCATTATATGAACACCAAGTGAGTTTGCTTCATTCTTTTGATAGAAGATGCATATGAGGAGCCTTCTAGGGATCTTAAGAGCTCATCCAAATATTCATTTAGGCCTAGGAATAATTACATTAAATCAAATTTTCAAGAGAGCTCATGAAACCCTAGGTTTACTATCTTGAAAATCAATGGCTCTTGAATTTCTTTGCATATTCTTACTCTCCTCCCTTAAATTCATAGAATTTACCCTTGGTTTTGTCCAAAATTCAAGGCCTCTTGTAGCTGCATATATGGGGTGAAATAGGAAGAAAAGGGGGAAGGAGTAGCTACCATAAGATGAAGATTCTACCTTCTTTACATAGCTTTTCTTGCTTGTTTCTCACTTTCCTTGGCCTCCTCTCTTCAAATATGAATTTTCCCATCTGTTATTCCATTAAAAAAGATCCATAAACTTCAATATAATCATAGAAAACAAAAGAAAATGGAGGAGAAGGGGTTTGCTAAAGAGAAAGCATGAAAAAACCAATAAATTCCATACCTTTCTTGCCTTTTTCTTCCTCTCTTGGTGAGCCTTGAGGAGCAGCTATTTTTCTATAATTTGGGTAGAGGAATTCGTGCTTAAGATGGTGAGAGAAAAAGGGAGAAGTGTGTCGAAGCTCCTAAAAGCACACTTTTTCAAAAAATTCAATTTCATCCTTCCGTAATGGCAATTTCATTTTGGCTCCTTTTTTAGAACAGTCTTTTACATTATAAAATTTAGGTTCCCAATTTAATAAAATGCCTTTGGAATTACTCAATTTGGAGCTAAAACTTTACTGAATGAATTTGTCAAAGTTTGGGCTCACCGATATTAAAAAACATACACCAGAGGGGTTTTACCAGTCCCGGGGCTTCCCATGGTTTTTGGGGTTTCTGAGAACCTTGGGCAACTCAAATTTTCCATTTAAAAAGACCTCCTATGTGTTTTTCCAAAAGTTGCACTTATTTAGGAAAATGCCATTACGTTTCATCAATTTTTGTCACAAATTATTTCACCTTCCTACCTCTGTTTTTCTTTCCATCTGAGCCTATGATTTTCATTTTTAGAAGTCTAGAATACTTTTCAAATTTTTTGGGACCTTAACTAAGTCATTTCTAGGGACTTGCTTTTGCATCTAGTGAATTTTATTCTTTTACAGAGAAACCATATGTTACATTTCTCGTATTTTCTCTCATTTTAAGAGAACAGGATATTACATTATTGGCCTTTAACATGTGAAAATGTGATTGCTAGTATGGGATAGTAATCATTGATTGCCTAATTATTTCATTTGCTGATATGATTGGTACATTTTCTCATGCTTATATAATATCATGCATATATGTTAATTAAATTGGAATATATGAATGAAATTTACCTTTGATTACTGAGATTTTCATCTCACCCTATTTCATGGAATCATACTTTTAGGTGAAGTCTCTTCAGGTAAGGATAAGGGGAAGCAAGTGGATAAAAATCCATGACCTCCAACCATGTGTAGGGAAGGCTACACTTGGACTGACCTGAGTAGAGTAGATGCTAAATTTTGTATTCTTTCTTGTATAGCATCATCATGTAATTATGTTGCCAAGTGTAGGGGCTTGTATATTGATTACTTAGGATGTAACTATTGAGGAGCTAGGCTTCATATTTTTTGGTATTGGATGTATGAACTTATAACATCTACTATGAACTTTGTTGAATTCATGATATGGTCTACTATCCGAAAATGTAATCATGTGATACATTAGATGTTGACTTGAACCAGTGATGCATGGAATCTCTGATGGAATTTGTATTTGAATGATAATTGTTGATAGTTCATGAGTTCTTGCTGTCATTACTCTATGAACTTGCTGATATATGGTAGTTGGATGAGTAGAAATTATCACTTAAGTCTTGAACTAGTAATGATAGATAAGATGGGTAAATTAGGTAAATGAAAGCTATTAGAGCCCCACAAATTAAGGTAGAGTGGCCCTAGGGTGTCATTAGAGGGAGAGTTGGAGTGTATGATGTAACATCTAGTTCTCTGAAAACAAGAGAAAACGTGAGAAATGTAACGTATGATTTCTTTATAAATGAATAAAATTCACCGGATATAAAAAGAAGTCTCCTGAAATGAGATAGTTAAGGTCCCAAAAAATTTAGGGAGCATTTTAGACTCCTAAAAATGAG
This sequence comes from Erythrophleum ivorense, assembly GCA_026724425.1. NCBI lineage: Eukaryota > Viridiplantae > Streptophyta > Magnoliopsida > Fabales > Fabaceae > Erythrophleum > Erythrophleum ivorense. The sequence continues at coordinate 217,920 of JAIUCV010000871.1, forward strand.
AATCCTAGGCTCAAACAAAAAGAAAAATAGAGCTAGAATGAAAAAATAATTTCTTACGAAAAGCTTACGAAACGTAATAATATTTTTGTAATTTTGAGAAAATTTTGGAATTCACATAGGAGGGCTTTTTAAATGAAATTTTTGAGTTCACCAGGGTTCTCAGAGGCCCTAAAAACCATGAGAAGCCTTGGGACAGTTAAATCCCCTCTGGTGGATGTTTTTAAACGTCGGTGTACCTGAACTTTGATGGATTTGTTTGGGGTGGTTTTAGCTCCGATTCGAGTGATTCCAAAGGAATTTTACGAAATTAAGAACATAAATTTCATAATGGAAAAGATGGTTCTCAAAAAGGAGATAAAAAGAAGGAAAAACAAAAATGCCAAGAACAAATGGCAAAATAGGAATTTTTGAAAAGTGTAACTTCCTCCCACCTATACATATGATGTGCCCTTTTTCTCCCTTCATTATGCACGACCATGTTCTGCCCAAAACCAGAGGAAAACCCTAGGGGATAAGGTGCACAAGAGAAGGAAGAAAAGGAGGAGAAATTCAAGGTAGAAAGGTATGGATTTTCATGGTTTTTCATGCTCTTTCTCTTCCAAACCTCTTCTCCTTCATTCTCCTTTATTTCCTATGATTATAATGAAATATATGGATCTGTTGTAAAGGAGAAATTGAGGGGAAAATCCGTATTTGAAGAAAGGAGGTCAAAGAACACTAGATTCAAGTGAGAAAAAGCAAGAAAACAAGGTAATTTCTCTTCCTATGGTTGTCATCTTTGGTTCCCTCCTCCTCCATTTCGCCTAACATGAGAAAACCCTAGGAGGACTTGATTTTTAGGCAGAACCAAGGGTGAATCTAAGAAAAAAAGGTGTGGAGATTAAGAATATGCAAAGGAAATAAAAAAATATTAGATTTCAAGATGCAAGTTCTAGGGTTTTAATTGCGCCTTGTAAAATCTGATTTTGTATGATGATTCCTAGGCCTAAATAAGAGTTTAAATGAGCTCCTAAGATCCCTAAGAGGCTCCCTATATGCTTCTTTCCTTGAGCAAACAAAGCAAACTCCAAGGAGCTCTATTTCCTCCATAGCCTTGGCCAAGCAAGGATAGTATAGCTAATGAGAGTTTTAAATTTTTCCAAGCCCATTCTTGAGTCACATATGATGAATGAAAATGAAGGGAGGCCTTGGAAAAAATTTAGAACTCATAGAAAGTGAGTTAGTGCTTTAGGTTCCATATTATGACCTAAAGAAGCAACATGTAGTTAGACTCTTTGTTTTAATTCTATGATGACTCCAAAAGGCTTAAAAGGAGTCAAGAATCATATTTGAAAGGAAAGAATAGAGCCTAGAATTTATTTGAGGGGTGTTACTTCATTAGGTGCATTTATGGACCATAATAGGATTTATAGAATAACTTAGTGTCTAAACAAGTTGTGTGACCTTAGAAATTGTTTCATGAACCTAATTGGCTTCCATAAATTGTGTTTAGGCCAAGAGAAATCTTCCCTACACTTTTATGGGTGTGTCGCCAAAACAAGGGAGGGAATTTAAAGAGAAAAAGTGTGTGATTGTGTGCAAGGTAGCTCTTTCCACCTTCTCTTATGCATGGATATGTGCTTAGCTTGTCTTAGAATGTGTGTATGTGTATTTTTAAGCCATGAAAAGTATGCTAGCATGATTTCATTTGCCATGATATCAAGATGATATATTATGTTTCTAAATGATGTTATGATATTTGCTTGGATTTGCTTGAGTATGGTGAAGCCAAGAACTCTTAAGATTAGTTGAGACAAAGCAAAGAGTCTCCCAATAGCAAGATGGACTCCCAAGAGCATGGTTAAGTCCAAGATTTCCTTAAAGAATAGGTGAGGCAAGTCCAAAATCCACAAGAAAATAGGTGAGGGCAATCCACTTGCTTGCCAAGCCTTTGTATGCTATGAGTGACTTTTTCAAATGTTAAGAATGCTTCTTAAATGATTTCACATGTCCATATGCCATGCATGCATTTATAAGAATTCTTTTGCATCCATTATGTGTGATTGAATGGGAGATGAGCCATTGGGATTCTTTGAATCTCATTCCCTCCTCTCCAATGATCTAACAAGCTAAGTGGACCCAAAGAGTAAGGCAATGGGAGCCAACCACATGAGATATGAAGGAATGACATTAAAATGTGGAAATGTTGTCACTTTAAGGCCATAAGAGGAGCATATGTTGTAATCCATGGTTGTATATGTCTTATGAAATCATGAATATGTATAATTATGATGATATGTTATGTATAAATGGGAGAATGTATTATGAGACCATTAGAATGTGATTTAAGTATGTTATGACAATGTGGCCTCTTGAATGAGTTTATGTAATTGTGTATACTTGCAAGTGGCATAGCCAAAATAAGATGCATGAGGGTTGGGACCATTTGGGTAGCTCACACAAGTCCCAAATATGCTTTTAGACTTGCCCAAGAGGTGCCAAACCCCAAGGAAAATCATTTGGTCACTTTGGTACCCCATATGGAACCAAAATGACTATAATGGAACCCTATGTCACTTTTTTCCTAAATAAACTCTTATTGTTCTGAAATTTGGCATACAATTAGGGTTCATTGAGAGCTTTTTGGGAATCTAAAGTATGGAATTTTTGGAGGTTCACAGAATATTTGATGAATTTTCAAAGTTGGCAAATTTTCTGGTTTTGGTCTAATGTACTGTTCACTTGGTTCAAAAATGAATTTTGTCACATAAGGCTCAAATGATGTTCAATTGCCATGAAATTGTATACAAAGAAACTAGATGTTTCTAGTGACTTGTGTCAACTAGAAGCACCTCATTTGGATGTATAAAGAGGGAGATGTAAATTTTCTAAATTTCTGTCTAGTATCAGTAATAGCACCCGACCTCAGTCATTGTTTGATTAGATTTTGAGGTCTAGGAGTGCTCAAACTGGTCTAGAGACATTTTTTCCCTTTAGCTAACATCCACATCTTTCTAGCTTGATATTTTTTACATGGATTATATTTTTTTGGAATTAATTGGACATTTTTGAAGTTCTCTATAGAATTATATGACAGCTCCAGTGGACAGCTAGACCTCTGGACCTTTTCGAATGTCAAAATCCTCTGTGATGGATGTTATGATTTGGACATATTTTTAGTATGAAGTAAAAATGTTAAGATTTCTAGAATATCCAAGAATGCATGATTTCAATTTTTCTAGAATTAGTTATGATTTTCTAAAGTTGTGGTAGAAAAGGGAGTAAATCTGGCCAAAATTCAATGTGTATATTTCATGCATTCCTTTGAGTTCCTTGAGATGTTGGCCACTTTGGATGATGTAATTAAGTTTTATCCATGTAATTAAATATGAGAATATAGTTTATGAACTCAAATGGGCCATGTGACACTGAATGAAATTTTTAAACACGATGCAGCATAAGGAAATGTATTATTTTGATTCCTTTTTCCTTACCCCTTCATGGAATTGATGATGTAAAGCATGTTAATATTATGAAATGAGTTAGAAATATATGGTGTTACACATGAGACAAGATTTTAGAAGTTGTAAGACCAAAAGGTGTTCCACTGCGGCTAAAATAGTCTTAGCTAGGACCCATAAAGGTGAAGTTGCCCAGGGAGAGTAACGGAGAGCAATTTGTCGCGGCAAAATATGAAAGGCCAAACTGGAAGTCATCCAAAGAATAATTGGCTGCGGCAAAATAGGGAATTGGTCACAGCAAATTTTTTGAAACTGTGTTAGGTGTTCTAGAGAGGAATTAACTGCAGTGAAAAGAAGAATAGGCTGCAACCAATAGTGAGAGGCGAGTGAGGTAGGCTCTAGGAGGTCCTCTTGCCACAGCACCATATAGGCTCGTTGCGATGAGGCTTTGACTAGCCATGGCAAAACTTGTGAAGATGTAAGAAGCAAACCCGAGAGTAATTGACCACAGCGCAAAATCATTTAACTGTGGCAAAGGTTCTCAAACTCTTATTTTAACCTAGAAACCTTGATTTTTCCTATGGCAATATCAAAGAATGATTTAGAAGCACTTGTAAGGGGTTCTTAGGAGTTGGAAGTTGATGGGTAATAAATTTAAGGGCTTTTAATTGGGGATTTGTTTCACTTATGTACATGAATGGTTGTGATTGATTGGTAATGACTCTAATAGTATTAAGGTTCAAATTTTCTCACTTTTTTCCTAATTTGATGATTTGAAATGATTTCTTGCCTTGGTTTATGATTTTTAACCATGTATTTAAGCTTAATTATCACAATTAGAAGTTAGGGTCATCACAAAAATAACTCTTATAATTCTACTTTTTGCCTCTAAAATCTCACCTAATTTGAGATTTGAGTCATATGACTCTACTAGAGCTTATTAGAGCCATCATATGCATAATTACATGAGCTTAATGCCAAGTTGCTTCTTTAGGCCTAATTGAACCCTAAAATTTCACCTTTTTAAAATAAGACTCTTAAATTCATTCTAATGGCTCCATTAATATTTATAATTCATATCTAGACCTCTTATAACCTTAGAATCAACAAAACAACTTCTTAGGTATCCAAACTAGGTTTTGGCTGAGACACCTCTTACACCTAACTTCCATGGAGTTTTGTTCAACTTTTATGGAATTTGGCACATATGGAGTATCCTTGCCTCTTTTCTAGTTCAAGTGTCATCTTAGATGGCTTGAAATATCTTCCTAGGGTTCCAAAATTTCCAAAGGGCAACAAAAACATTTAGGTTCTTTAGTAATTTTAATTGCATAGTCTTAATCTTCCTTTCAAAACCCCTAATTTTACCATGATTTCATCAAACTCAAGCCTCTCTCTCAATCCCTTTCCCTTAGCTGAATTGGTAAAGGGCTAGGGTTTCATGTACATAAAATTTTTTTAGCCTAAATCTCATATCATTTAAAAGTGTACTTAATGGAGACTATTTTGTCATGATTGGTTTCCTCAAAAGAGCTTCTTCACTCAAAGGTTCAGCCATGAAAATCACTCTTTTAAACAATTAAAACCATACAAAGGAGGAGAAAGAATAAAGAAATTTTCATAATAGCATTATAGGCAAATTCTCCATATTTGCTTACCTTTGGATGGCTTCTTTTTTTCCTTCTCCTTCCTATCTACTCTGCATTTTCTTGGTTTTGTTTTGGGGATGAAGTGGGTTAACCAAATAAGGAGGAAGAAAGGTGGAGTCCTATTTATGTAAGAATGTTAGGGTTTCATAACTTTTAAAATTTGAATTTTACCTTTACATTTCAATTCCCCTATTTGGGCTTATTCTGAATCCTTCTTTAAAGCCATATTTTCATCATAAAATTGAGGTTTCTAGTTTATTAAAAACATTTACTTTGAAATTTTTAGGATTCAAAATAAATTAGAACAACTCAGTCAAAGTTTTGGTCAATTAACGTCTTAAATTGTATATCAGTAGGATTTTCACCATTTTGACAGTTCCTACAATTTTTAGAATCTCTAAAAAACATAATAAATTTAACTTTATCATTTAAAACTTATTTCTTTGAGTTTCTAAAATTTTGTCCAATATTATGATTTTGCCACTACAATTTTAGTTTATTCTGTTTAACTATTTTAGCTCTGGTTTTAAGCTATTCTTGGTTTCTAAATCTTATTTCTAAATGCTCTAAATGTCATTCTACCTCTAATTTGTCTCAATTCATTTTACTTCTGGGTTCTCTTTAATTAACATAAGAACTCTAATTCAATTCCTTTTCATCTCTAACTACCCTTCTTTTGTAGAATATTACATTTCACCCCCTAAAATAAATTTTGCCTTCAAAATTTAAAATGTACCTTAATTGAATAGTTATTGATGTTGCTTTTTTAAGTCATCTTCCAATTCCCAAGTTGCCTTATAATAAGATAGGCCATTCCAAACTACTTTTACTAGAGGAATGCTCTTATTTCTTAACTATTTTATCTTGGTATCAATGATTTTCTCTGGTAATATGACATAAAAAATTTTATCTTATAATTAAATGTTCTCATATTATATGATATGTGTGGAGTTTGGCAAGTACTTTTTCAATTGAGAAACATGAAATACATTATGGATTTAAGCTAGGTCAAGAGGCAATGCTATGTTATAAGCAATAGGTCCAACTCTTTCAAGGATTCCAAATGGACCAATGTACCTAAGACTGAGCTTCTGCATCTTAATAGACCCACCTACTAACTAGAGATACTTAAATGAATACTTGGCCTTAAGTCTCAAACTCTAACAGCCTCCTTCTTTTATCGACATAACTATTTTGTTTACTTTAAGCCATAAAGAGTTTCTTTCTAATTAAGTCTATCTGCCTAGTAGTCTAGTCTACTATCTTAGGTCCTATCAAATTCCTTTCACCTAGTTCAACCTAACACAAAGGTGATTTACATTTTCTCCCATACAGTGCCTCGCATGGGGTCATCTGGATATTGGAATGATAACTATTATTATATTCAAACTCAGCTAGTGGTAAATATATATCCTAATTCCCTTTTACTCTAAGACATATGGCCTTAACATGTCCTCTAAGGTCTAGATAGTCCTTTTTGTTTGAACATTAGTCTAGGACTGATAAGTAGTATTAAACCTCAACTTTGTCCTTAGAGCTGCCTATAGTGATCTCTAAAAGTTTGATGTAAACTTAAGGTCTCTATCATATATTATGCTATTTGGTACTCCATAAAGTCTCACTATCTCTTTTATATACAACTAGGTTAATTTATCCAATGTATATGTAGCCTTAATAGGTAAAAACTATGTAGACTTCATCAACCTATCCACTATTACCCAAAGAGCATCATGTCCAGAGGATGTCTTGAGTAACCCTATAATAAAATCCATAATTATGCTGTCCCATTTCCACTCAAGAATATCTAAGGGTTATAATAACTTAGTTGGGCTTTAGTACCCAATGTTTATCCTCTGGCATACTAAACACTTAGCCACATAATTGGCCATATCCATTTTCCTCCCTAGCTACCAAAATAATCTTTTCAAATCCTTGTACATTTTTGTGGCACCTAGGTGAATTGTATATTTGCTTTTATGTGTCTCCTCTAAAATTTTTTATCCCAATTCAATTTTGTTTAGCACACAGATTTTATCATAGTATACTACCATACCATCCTTAGACACTTTGAATCCTGATATCCTATCCTAGGTAATCTCACTCCTAATATAGCTCACAAAGTCATCTTCTCTCTGGCCATCTGAAATATGGGCTCTTAAGTTATTTTCTATTTTAGTCTCATTCAATAACAACTTGCAAGAAATATTCATCTGTATAAATTTCTCTATAAGTTCCTACTCCTCAATCATCATCTAAGCTGCATGTATAGACTTTCTACTCAAAGCATTAACTACCACATTAGCTTTACCTGGATGTATTTCAACGCATAATCATAATCTTTCAAGAATTCTATCCATCTTCTCTATCTTATGTTTAGTTCTTTTTTTATCAAATAGGTATTTTAGACTTTTGTGGTCACTATATATTTTTGTGGTGGCACCATACAAGTAATGCCTTTAGATTTTAAGTGCAAATACTACTATAGCTAACTTTAAATCATGTGTAGAATAATTCTCCTCATGAGGTCACAGTTACTTAGAGGCATATGTCACTACTCTACCTTGTTGCATTAATATACATCTTAACCCTTTCCTCGAAGTATCACTAGAAACCACAAAGGATTTACTGTGATGACCATAACTTCTAATCATGGTAATTAAGCTTAAGCATGCGATTGATAGTCATAAATCAAGGTCTAGCACCATTTAAATTAATCAATTTAAGAAAAAGTAAAGAAATTTGAACCTTAATGTTATTAGAATCATTAACCAAACATTTACAAGCATTCATGTACATAAGTGAAACAAAATTCCCAATTAAAAGCCTTTAAATCTATTACCTATTCATTTTCAACTCTCAAGAATCTCCTACCAATGTTTCCGAGTCATCCCTTAATGTTGCTATAGGAAAAATCAAGGTTTCTAGGTTATTATGAGAGTTTAAGAACCTTCGCCATGGCTAAATGATTTCACACCACAGCCAATTGCTCTTTGGTTCACTTTTTACATCTTCACAGATTTCACTGCAGTGATAGCTGTGGTGAGTTAGAGCTTCGCCGTGGTGAGAGGATCTCTTAGAGCCTACCTCACTCATCTCTCACTATTGGCTCCTTTCTAGAATTCGTAACATATTTTTCTCAAAATTTGCCGCGACCAATTCCCCATTTCATCGCGGTGAATTACTCTTTAGATGACTTCCATTTTGGCCTTTCATATTTCGTCGCGACTAATTCCACTTCTCCAGTGGCGAATTGCTCTCTATTACTCTCCCTGAGCAACTTTGCCTATATTGTTGCAGGTAAGACTATTTTGGCTGTGGCGAAACATCATCTGATCCTACAACTTCTAAAATTTTGTCTCATACACTGCAACTTTCCTTCTAGTGATACCTTAGGGCCACTCTATCTTAATTTGTAGGGCTCTAATAGCTTTTATTTACCTAATTTACCCAGCTTATCTATCATTACTAGTTCAAAACTTAAGTGTTAATTTCTACTCACCCAACTACCATATATCAACAAGTTCATAGATAAATGACAATAAGAATTCATGAACTATCCACAATTATCATTCAAATACATATTCCAATAAAGATTCCATGCATCACTGGTTCAGGTGAACATCTAATGTATCATATGATTACATTTCTGAATAGTATACCATATCATAAATTCAACAAAGTTCATAGTAGATGTTATAAGTTCATACATCAAATACCCATTTAATATAAGGCCAAACTCCTCAATAGATACATTCTAAGTTGTCAACATACAAACTCCTACACTAGGTAACATAATTATATGATGATGCTATATAAAAGAATAACAAAACTTGCATATACTCTAATCAGATCAGCCTAAGTGTAGTCTCCTCCACACATGGTTGAAGCTCATGAATTTTCATCAACTTGCTTCCCCTTATCTTTACCCGAAGAGCTTTCACCTAAAAGTATGATCCCATGAAATGGGGTTAGATGTGAATCTTGGTAACCAAGGTAATTTTCATTTATATAATCAAATTTAATTAACATATATGCATGAATCAAAATGAACATCAAAATCATATCAGTCATATTAGCAAATGAAATGATTAGGCTTTTATGATTACCATCCCATACTAGCAATCACATTTTCACATGTTAAAGGCTAATAACACTGAGAAAGGCCCATCCATGACACTCACTCCTTAATGAGCACAACCAGAGCTCAGTGTATCTAAGGTCTGATCATAACTCAGTGCCCGATTGAAGCACATACACGAGTGGCAACCGTACAACAGCTCCATCATAAACTCACAAGGTCCAAACACAATACAATAGATAGCTAATCAATTCAGTTAGCATTTCAAATCATTCATGTGTAGCAAATATAAAATTAAACCAGATATATGCATGGAATTAATATAATCCTTGGTAACCTCACTCGCAGATAATTTTCTAAAAAACTAACAACAATGCTACCTCATCCTAGCCACTACAAGAGAAAAATTTGGATTAAATATTTCCTCTACCATAAACTTTAATGTATCACCTTAAATCCTAAGAAAATTTGTATAAAATTAATACCCATACTATAAATCAACCATGAGGATCTTAAACCAGTAGAAAATACATTAAAATGAAGAGTTTATGCTTACCCAATATCCCTCATAGCCTTTACCTCTGAAAATGCTCTAAGAAAATACCAAACAAACATATTTTAGATTTTAGGTATTGTGAAAATGCTATAAATGAGAAGCCAATCGGGTCAAATTGAAGAGAAAGAGGAGAGGATTAAGTTATATAACACTCACCTTGGCTGATTTTGATTCTAGAAGTGAGAAATGGGGCCAAGAATGTGGTGGAAACCCTAGCCTCCAAGAGACCTCCGAATTTGCCTTATGTTTCTTGTGGTTTTGCAGAATGGGAGATGGGTAGAATGATTTTTAGGGTTAAGTTAGGTCCTAAATAGGTTATGGGTTGACCCAAAGGCCTAAATCTATATGGGTTCTGATTTTATGCTTGTTGGGCTAGATTTCATGAGTTGGGCTGTATATATTTGATTGGATTAGGCTAAGTTCCAAGAGTCCATTTGGTTTGGGTCTGTATGAGAGATGTTGGGCCAATTATAAAAGTTCATGCAAATTGAGTTTTGGGCCTCTATCTCCTTAAACCAAACTAGGCCATTGCTAAGTGGTCTCTTTTGGGTCAAGACTCACAATAGGAAGTTGGGTCTATACCTAAATTTATTAGGCCTCCATTAGTCTCTAACCATGGCCTATTTAAATTAATTATGGGTCCAAATTAAGCTTTTATCCTAATTGAACCTTAAAGCTATATTAATAATTTATTGCTCTAAAAATTTCCATTCCCATAGCTTGTTCAATTATTCCATATTAATTATTATTAATCAACCTAAATCTATAATTAACACCTTAATTAATTTTAGGGTGTTACATTTACCAAGGTCAAGTATAATCAAAATAAAGGTAGTGGTTAATCGGAGTTTCAACTTCTAAAAACTTCTCTCACATCTATCATCCCACACAAATAGTGTCTTTTTCTTAGTTACTCTTGTTCGTAGTAAGGCTATCTAAGAAAAGCCTTGTATGAACCTCCTATAATAGCCTGCTAAACTTAGAAAACTTTTAACTTTAGTGATGGTTTTAGACCTATCCCACTATGACATAGCTTTAACTTTATAGGGATCAATTACAACCCCCACTTGTGATATAACATGACCTAAAAACCTCACTTCAACTAGCTAAAACTCACATTTACTAAGTTTGGCATATAATCTCTTATTTCTTAAGGTCTCAAAGACTACTCTCAGATGCCTTTCGTGTTCTCAAATGACTTAGAGTACACAGGAATATTATCAATAAAAACCATTACAAACTTATCCAAATATGGTCTAAATACCCTATTCATATAGTCTATAAAAATAGCTAGTGCATTAGTCAAGCCAAATGGCATCACTAAGAACTCATAATGCCCATATCTAGTTTTAACGCTGTCTTTGGGACATTTCCAGCTCTAAGCCTTAGTTAATTATACCTTGATCTAAGATTTATTTTAGAAAACACTGATACCCCTACTAACTGATCTAAAAGATCATCAATTCTAAGAAGAGGATACTTATTCTTAATGGTAAGCTTATTAAGTTCTATATAATCTATACTCAATCTTAGGTTACCATCTTTCTTCTTCACGAACAACACAAAAGCTCCCCAAGGTGATACATTAGGGCGTATGAACCTTTCTCTAATAGTTTCTCAATTTGCTTTTTCAACTCAACTAGCCCAGGGAGAGTCATCCTATAAGAAGATTTAGACATTGATCCAACCCTAAGCACAATATCAATAAGAAACTCTATCTTTCTCTATCAGAAGGTAGGCCACTAAAATCCAAACTTTTAGGGAAAACCTCTAGGAATTCTGATAAATGCCACTTATATATATATATATATATATTACTTCTCCTAATTTGGACATTTTTTATGATTAAATATGGCTTAAGTGATTCAATTGCAAATGATTTGCAAAATTATTTATTTTTAATGTATTAATTCCTTTAAATAATTTTGTGAATTTTTTCTCTGAAATAATTCTTATTATTTGTGTAGATTTTTAATGGGTAATTTGAGCTTAAATGGAAAAATTTATTTTGAAGCTATAAGATTGAAGCAATAGCTAAAAATTAGAGAATGGAAGGCTTAAATCAATGTGGATACAAGAAAAGGAAGAAGTATCTCTCATATATAACAATACACTTCACTCATCATACACACTCCACTCTCTAGATCACACACTCTCTTTTGCATACACATATTAGGCAAGCTAACGTGGAAGCTCAAGTTCATGATGCATGGATGGCCCATACTCATTAATATAATCACTCCCATTCACTCGTATAAAGGCCCTACACTTCACATATGGTTATCTTGCTATGAGATTCTGTATGAGGTTGCATATCCCTTCACACTTCACACGTAACATAGCACAAGAACACAAGAAGCATATAAGAAATGCATGAAGACACATTGAAGGGAGACATGAGATTTAGAATAGACCCATTTTCATGTAGACATGGTAGCTACAAGAGGAAGCCTCACATCATTCACTCACCCATGTCACACAATCATGTTACACACGACACTAGCATACACATAGGCTTCATTCTCATTCACACACTCATGGACTACCACATTAAACACACATGCATAGCTAACTAGAAGCAAAGAATAAATCTTAGGTTTTGATGTGGGAAAGGAACAAAACACATCAGAAAGAAGCACGGTCTGCAAAACATGTGATATTAGCTAAAATAACGCTTGTAGCACACCCAAGAGCAACGTAGCTCAATTATATAGTGGAGACAAAATAAAGCTGACAAGGAATAAAAGAGGCACAACTAGAGCATGTAGAAAAGGATAGAATAATATGCAAACACGTGGAAGTGCCATGGGTGGAAGGACAATGTAGGTAAATGCATGGTTCTGATTTAGACACACACGAAGCATGTGAAAAAGAGAAAGAACATGAAAGACGGGGAGGCTGAAGGGAGCATGTGAAATGATAATAAAAAAAATAAAGGGGCCCACTAATTGAAAAGGAAGGGAGCACATGAGAGGTAAAAAGAATAAAAGGAGGCTCAGGCAGTAGGCAGAAGGGAAGCATGTATCAATCATCATTTTATTCATCCATTCATCCCATTCAAGCTGTGGCTTATACCTCCATTCTTCTTCCATTAATTTTCACTCCATGAACCACTAATTCCATATTGTGGCTAGCTAGGAGGAGCTAAGATTTCTATTTCATTTTATATCTCTTTCTACATTAATTCTTATTCTTGTACTTGCTTGGTTTAATTTGTAATTGACTAAGGTTGGTGTGGTTTGTAATTGATAGCTAGTTAGATATCAATTAGGAGAGTAATTGATGATTAATGGATTGATTTAAGTGCTAGATTTTTCATTGACCTTCAATTACCATGTATGCAGTCCAGGTGTTTAATGAAATGCATGTGAGAAATTGTGCGCTTGAATGTCTAATTTGAGGTCTCCTTGGAGTTTAATTGGTTAATTAAAAATTTTAAGATGATAATTCAGAAGCTAAATTAATAGATTAATCATTCAAATTTAGTATTCATTGATCCGAATGATAAGAATTAATGATTCAATGAGGAGATGAGGTTTTAATTCAACATTAAATTTTAATCTCTTGAATCTTGTGTGATAACTCAAGATACATTACCATGAACATAAATAGGGACTCTTAGACCAGAACCATTAATAATTGAATTAGGATAAGGATAATGGAATTAAGGGATAAATCCAAAGCTAGTCATATGTCCATTAGTTGCTTATTAATTCATGCACTTAGTTAGTAGTTAGGAACTTTATTTCAATCTAGTTTTAGTTAATTTAATTAAATCAAAACCTAGCTTTTAGGTTCATCTCACACTTAGAAGGCTTCTTTTAAATGTTGAAATCCATTTTCAAAGGAGATGATCTAGGTTGCACCATATATTACAAATCTTTTTCAACCTAGTTTATTTTAGGTTACTCAACACAACCGTCAAATTTGGCACCATTGCTAGGGAAATTAGATTATTAATTATTTAAGAATGTTTCTAAGTGTTCTTAGCTCTATTTTTGTATAGTTTTCATTCTATTTTAGACTTGGTTTTTGGTCTTTTCAGTGTTGTGTAACAATTATTCTGCTTGCTGAAATTTTTGTTTGTGTGCCTAGAAAAATTTCAAACTTTGTTTTCCAAGATTCTTAGGTGTTTTAAACAAAAGTCATAGCAAAGCTATTACGTGTACTATTTTTAGGCCAAATTCCAACGTTTAAGACACTTTTTCTAATTTTTTAATATTTTCTAGAATTTTTTAAAGATTTTTTCAATTTTTCTTGATTTAATTTCTTTATTTCTTGTGAGTTCAATTTGTGTGATTCTCCTTTGCTTTGGAGTGTTTTTTTATTGCTAGTTAGTTGTTAGCTTCATTTGATTTTAACTTTTTTTAATTTAGAATTAATATTAGTATAGTTTGTTTGTAATTTCCTTTATGCTTAAGGTAATTGTGCTTCTCATACTTTTTGTCTAAAATGGATGGCTATTATATGTCTAATCAAGGTGTCTTTGATTTTTGTGTAAGTGATAGGATTATCTGGAAAATGGATGAAGCTATATTAATGCTTCATGGCATACTTAAGCAATGAAGACAAGTAAAACAATACCAACAGACATGCTACCAACCTTACCACCATCCCTATGAGGTTCATCCCAATTACATTGAGCCATACCATAAATCCCATGTGCAAGGACCATAATACTATAATTACAACTTTCATTAGGGATATATGCAACAAGAGCTTCAGAGAGAACCAAGTTGGGAAGAGAGGATGAGGCAATTAGACACTTTTAATTTTCAACTCCAATAGAAGAATGAATAATTACACCTTCAAAACCAATAAATGATTGATAACCTTATGAAGGATTCAGGAGTTTAAATGAGTCAATCTATCATAAGTGCTACTAAACTGAAAGAAGAGCAACTAAAAAGAGAATGTTTAGAGAAGGAAGAATCTTATTCATTAGGTAATATGCTTCCATCTTCTAATACTTTGCATTTTATTGGGATTGACTTTAGTTTACATGATAACATAGTGATTACTAATGCATATGTTTATGTTGATTTTGAATTGCTTGATGATGATGATGTGGATGAAGAAATTGTTGTTGAATCCCCTTCTATGGTTGATTGTGGTAAAGCATTGAGCAAAAATGATGCATGTGTTAATGTTAATAAGTCCTTGTGTACTGATGCACTTGGTCTTTCTAACCTTAGTTGTGGCCATAGTGATTATTTCATTTATGAATTAGTTAATGATGTACTATTGAGTCTAAGGTAGTAGATAAGTGTGGGGGTGACTTAGCATGTGATGACATGATTGATGAAATCATGGATGTAGCATGTAATAAGGATATGGATAGTAAAATTGTTCAGCAACTTGTTGTTGATAATTCAGACTCTACTCTCCAATGCTTATATAATGAATTGCATACATGTCTTGCATGAGTTGAGATAAATGAGTTTCTAAGGCCTGATGAATCTATTAAGTTCATGGATCCATTTGTCTGCATTGAAATTGTTGACGAAATTGATTCTACTGATCACACTAGTATTGAAGAGAGCATGCATAGAGATGAGCATACTAATTTTAATATTCAGAATCCTATTCATGCTTGTGCTGTTGTTGGCACTAGTAAGCAACTAGATTTTTTTGTTGATCATTGTATACAATCTTGTAAGTCTATTGATGTCTCTTTAGTCAAGAAGAATATTACTTCTTTTGCTGAGACTTCTGAACAGGTTCATGAAGTTGGTGAGCTAGTTCCCAACAAGTAACAAACTCCCCTATTTGAGATGAAGCAATTGCTAGATACCTTAAAGAATTCCTACTTGAAAGACTATGAGAAGTTGCAATTGAATTCTTCTATTACTGTAATGACTCATACTGATGAGAGTCTAGTTGATTTCATTTGTTTGGATAGATTTAAAGATTAAATGTTTAAAGCTCATAAATTTGATCTCAGATTCTCTTTCTTTAGCTTTGATAGTGCTAAATTTGACTTTTCTTCTTTCATTGTTTTTAGAAATGCTAAATTTGACCTTCTAAAACTACTCATGGTTGAGGAAGTCCATGCATCATCCTTGAATGATCACTCAAAATGCTTCAAAGTGGTTAGACTTAAAGTTGTCAAGCTAAGAAGAAATGAAGCAGTTTTAATTTTGGTTTTTGATACATATGATTATTTGGTCTTTTATAGAGTCCTTTTTAGTTTAGGATGTAGTTATCTTTTCTTTTTTGCATTACTGTTTGCTTTGTTTTGTTTTATTTTGTAGGTAATAAAATGCTAACCAGTTACATGGAAATCTGAGCCACCCTTCATATCTTCATTCTATTTCATTTGGTTGTACACTTTCCTTTCCACTTTTTTTATTGTGCTGTCTATCTATTAATTAGATCTTGTGTTAGCATTGAGGATAATGCAATATTTAAGTGTAGGGGGGAGACATCTCATTTTCATCTTTTCTTTGTTTTGTTTAAAGTTTTTCAGAAAAATTGAATTTAAAAAAAAAATTAAAAAATAGTATGCTTTTTTTTAATTTTGTAGAAGTTAAGATGATTATAGCTTGGATACATTTTGACATGATAAGTGATGGATCTTGTGTTTTGATTCAAGCGAAGTGGCAATGAATTTGATTTCAATGAATTATTTTGATAGCCATTAGCTTGTGAGGATTTGAGCCTTATTTGTTCATTTTTAGTGTGTATTCACCTATCATTACTTTCACTCTAGAACTTGTCTTGATTCTTTGTTGAGACCACATTTGCATTTGCATACATAAAAATGATAAGGCATTCCTTTCTTTTATAGCGAGTTAGTCAAATAGCCAACCTTTATATGCATTTTATCCATTATTTAGCCATTCTGGGCCTTGTTTTATTTTCTTGTTGAATCCATAGCTAAAAAAGAATCCCTACTTGTTTGAAGATACTTTAAGGATTTCAAGAGCTTAGTATCTTAATAGGTGGATGGAGGTGCATTTCCACATCAAATTTGGCCTATTTAGTTTATTTTCTTTAGAATGTGCATAGTTGGAAAATGTTGAAAAAAAAAGTAGAAATATATATATTGAAAAAAAATATATAGAAAAGCAAAAGAAAAGTATATGAAATGAAATGAGAAAAAGAAAAGGGAAAGAAAGAAAGAAAAGTTATCTTTGTTTTCTTGGTGCATATGCTTGCTTGTAGGAAATAAGGCTTTGAAATGCACATTTTGCCCTATCATAGGTTTCCTTTTATTGCTCTTGAGATTCTAAGGTATCCATTGATTTGCTTTTCCTTGTCTTTGTATACCCATTCATTTCATTCCCTAGCCTCACTACAACCTTGAATAAAGTCCTCTTGATTTATGCCTTGCATTTGACATAGGTAGTGGAGATTTAGAAGTTAGACAAGCCTATGGTCGTGAGGTTTTGATAGGTGGAAATTGAGTGATACACATTGTCTCAATCACTTGAGAGTAAAGAGTAAACACTTGTCCTATGTGAGAGGCTATGCATTTTAATTCATTCTTTACAAATGAAATTACTATGGAACTTGCTTTCTTGATACAAGTGAAGTTAGCTTTGATTATTGAAGTGTTAAAGAGTTGTTAGCGGTCTTTAGCTTGTGGTTTTTACACTTTCCTTTTTCTACTGGCCATTTCATTAGTCTTTCCTTGAATTTTGAATTTTACCCAGGAGTGCAAGGATTTAAGTGTGGGAGAATTGATATATGCCATTTTTTATATATATTAATCCTCCTAATTTAGACAATTTTTATGATTAAATATAGCTTAAGTGATTTAATTGAATGAAATTTGATTTTATTGGCCATATTTGCACCTTAGGAAATAATTTGCAAAATTATTTGTTTTTAATGTATTAATTCCTTTAAATAATTTTATGAATGTTTTTCTATTAAATAATTCTTATTATTTGTGCAGATTTTTAATGGATAATTTGAGCTTAAATGGGGAAATTTATTTAGAAGCTACAAGATTGAAGCAACAGCTAAAAATTGGAGAATGGAAGGCTTAAATCAACGTGGATACAAGAAAAGGAAGGAGAAGCTCTCATATATAACCATACACTTCACTCATCATACACACTCCACTATCTAGATCACACACTCTCTTTTGCATACACACATTAGGCAAGCTAACGTGGAAGCTCGGGTTCATGATACATGGATGGTCCACACTCATTAATATAATCACTCTTATTCACTCGCACAAAGCCCCTACACTTCACACATGGTTATGTCACTATAAGGCACAAGCTTCTGCATAAGGCTGCATATCCTTTCACACTTCACACATAACACAACACCAGAACATAAGAAGCATATAAGAAATGCACGAAGACACATTGAAGGGAGACATATGATTCAGAATAGACCGACTTTCATGTATACATGGTAGTTGTAGGAGGAAGCCTCACGTCATTCACTCACCCACGTCACATAATCACGTTACACACAGAACTAGTATACATACAGGTTTTATTCTCATTCATACACTTATAAACTACCACATTAAACACACATGCATAGTTGACTAGAAGCAATAAATGAAGCTCGACTTTTGATGTGGGAAAGAAAAGAAACACATCAGAAATAAGCACAGTCTGCCGAACACATGGTATTAGCTAAAATGTGGTTGCAACACACCCAAGAGCAATGTAGCTCAATTTTACAATGGCAAAGAAATGAAGCTGATAAGGAATAAAAGAGGCACAACTAGAGCATGTGGAAAAGGCTGAGAATAATATACAAACACGTGGAAGTACCATGGGTGGAGGGATGATGTAGGTAAATGCATGGTTTTGATTTAGACACACACAAAGCATGTGAAGGAGAGAAAGAATGTGAAAGAGAGGGAGGCTGAATGTAACACCATACTTCTAGGACTCAATTCATACAATTCCCATACCTCATCTTATGTTTGTTCTATGAAAACAATATAGTGGCATAGGGAGTTATGAATAAAAATGCATTTCTCTACGGGTAAAATTTTTCTTTCGGAGTCCCGTAGGCCATATGAAAGCATCTATCACTTTCTCATACTTAAAAACATGAATATAACTCATTTCCATCATCAAATTTGGCCTACAACTCGTGGAAAGCAAAGGAGCATATGAAATCCGTGTTTGCATTTTCGGCCAAGATTTCCTCTTTTCTGTTACAAACTTTGGAAAATCATAACTAAATCTAGAAAAATAAAAAACATGCAATCTTGGTATTTTGGAAACCTTAGGATGTCTACTTCACACTAAAAATATGCCCAGGTAATAAAATTCATCACACAGGACGTTTGACATCCAAAAAGCTCCAGAGTCACTGGCTGCTTGGGCTGTGGTTTAGTTTACTGATACAAGACATTCAAGAGTTCCCCAAGTGTTTGGATTGGCCTCACACTTCTCCTCATGGATTTTGGACTTGCCTCACCCATTCTTTAAGAGCTTTGGACTCAACCATACTCTTGGGAGCCCACTTTGCTTTTGGAAGACTCTTTGCTATGTCTCAACCAAGCTTAAGGGTTCTTAGCTCATCTTCACCAAAGGGAAGAGTTCTTGGCCTCTCCTCACTCAAGCAAAATCATACAAATATCATAGATTCATTTAAAACATAACATGGCATCAAGGATCATGGAATATAAAGGCATGCTAGCATACTTTTCTTAGCTCGAAAATACACATACACACATTCTAAAATAAGCTAAACACACATTCATGCATGAGAGAAGGTGGAGAGAGCTACCTTGTATACAAGCACACACTTTTTCTTTAGCTTTCAAGCCTCCTCTTTTAGCCACACACCCACAAGTTAGTGGAAATAGTGTCTCTTGGCCTAGACACAATTTATGGGAGCCAATTAAGTTCATGAAACGATGTCTAGGGCCATGCAACTTGCTTAAACCTTAGATTACTCTACAACCTCCACTATGGTCCATATTGGCACCTAATGAAGCAACACCCCTCAAATGATTTCTAGGACTCATTTTTTATTCTCAAATATGATTCTTGACTCCTTTTAAACCTCTTGCAGTCATCACATCATTAAAACAAAGGGCCTAACATCATGTTACTTCCTTAAGTCACAATATGGAACCTAAAGCACTAACTCATTCTCTAAGCTTCCTAAATTTTTCCTAAGGTTTCCCCTCACATTCATTCATCATATATGACTCAAAAATGGGCTTGAAATAATTTAAAACTCTCCCTAACTATGCCATCCCTACTTGGCTGAAACTTAGAGCATAAATGGGATTTAATGGCTTCTTGATTTTTCCTTGATGGGAGAACCATTTAGGGAGGTTGTTAAGAGTTGTAGGAGGTCAAAGAAACACTTAAATAGCCAAGAGAACTCATAGATTAAATCAGTTTTTACAATTCCCTTAAATGCTCTACACTTTTCTAACTTTTAGGTTCATGACTTTCCATGGGGTTTTGTTCATTTTCATGGAGGAAGAGGCATATAGGGGACCTCTTAGGGATCTTAGGAACTCAAGTAAACACTCATCTAGGCTAGCGAATTCATGGATCAAAACAGATTTCACAATGTCTCCATGAATCCCTCACTTTTCTATCTTGTGTTTTCATGCTTCTTTCTTTGATTTCTTTGCACCTACTTGCTTCTCACACTCCAAAATCTATGAATCACCCTTGCTAGGACCAGAATTCATCTCCCTTTGATTGGGCTCTATATGGGACGAAATTATCACAAGGAGGAGAAGGGAAGAAGAAGCATGGAAAACAACAAGTTACCTTGATTTCCTAGCTTTTCTCAAGAGCTCTCTTCCTTACTTCAACTCTCTCCTTGAATTTCAAAATTTACCCCTCTGTTCTGGGCTCAAAGCAAAACCAAACACCTCACTAAATCCATAGGAAGAGAGGTGGAGAGGAGGAGAAGAAGTTTTCTAAAGGGAAGAGCAAAAGTTTCCATGAATTTATACCTTTCTCTTAGCTTTTCTTCTTCCCTTGAGCTTGCTCTTGTGCGCCACTCTCTCTCTCTATTTTCTGGGCAGAAATAGAGCATTTTACTTAGAGGAGCTGCTGGAACGTGGATAAGAAGAAGCCAAAAGTCACTTTATGCAACTTTTTACTTTTGCATTTTAGTCCCTTTTCTTGGCTTTTTCATTTTAGGCTCATATCAACTCTTTTTTAAAATATGTCTTTTCCATCATATTCCTTAGACTCTTAATCATAAGAATTGCCTTTGGAATCATTTAAAAAGGATCTGAAACTATTCTGAATCATTCGGTCAAAGTTTTGGGTCAACATTTACCGAAATCGCTCACCGGAGGGGTTTCAACTGTTCTAGGGGTTCCCATGGTTTTCAGGGCCTCTGAGAACCCGGAAAGCTCAAATTTTTCATTTAAAAAGCTCTCTTGTGAGTTTTCAAAATTTTTCAAAAATTACAAAAATACCCTTACTTTCTTCGGCAAATTTTCTGAGCTCTTTTGGCTCTGGTTTTTAGGCATCTCAAACATCAAATCCTCATTTTATAATATTTAAAAGTTTATCATAATTTTAGTTGACTCCAATTCCTTCTATTTCGAGGACTTCCTTTTATATTTGGCCCATTTCTGACGTTTACGGAGAAATCGAACATTGCATTTCTCACATTTACAGAGGGACCGGATGTTACACTGAAGGGAGCATGTGAAATGTTAATAAAAAAAAGAAGGGGGCCCACTAATTAAAAAGGAAGTGAGCATGTGAGAGGTAAAAAGAATAGAAGGAGGCTCGGGCAGTAGGAAGAAACAAAGCATGCATCAATCATCATTCCATTCATCCATTCATCCCATTCAAGTTGTGGCTTATACCTCTATTCTTCCCTTATCAATTTTTACTCCATGAACCACTAATTCCATATTGTGGCTAGCTAAAAGGAATACCTTGGATTGAAGCTTGAATCCATGGAGATTAGCAAGGGATTTTGGCTAAGATTTCTTTTTCATTTTACCTTTCTTTCTACATCAATTCTTATTCTTGTACTTGCTTTTTTTAGTTTGTAATTCACTAAAATTAGTGTGTTTTATAATTGATAACTGGTTAGATATCAATTAGGAGAGTAATTGATGGTTAATGGATAGATTTAAGTGCTGGATTTTTCATTGGCCTTTAATTATCCATGTATGCAGTCAAGGTGTTTAATGAAATACATGTGAGAAATTGTGTACTTGAATGTCTAATTTGAGGTCTCCTTGGAGTTTAATTGGTTAATTGAGCATCCTAAGATGATAATTTAGAAGCTAAATTGTTGGATTAATCATTCAAATTTAGTATTCATTGATCCTAATGACAAGAATTAATGATTTAATGTGAAGTTGAGATTTCAATTCAACATTAAATTGTTAATCTCTTAAATCTTAGGTGGTAACTTAAGATACATTGCCATGAACACAAATAGGGACTCTTAGACCAGAACCACTGATAATTGGATTAAAATAAGGATAGTGGATATCAAAGAATAAATCCAAAGCTAGTCACATGTCCATTAGTTGCTTCTTAATTCATGAACTTAGTTAGTAGTTAGGAACTTTATTTCAATCTAATTTTAGTTAGTTTAATTAAATCGAAACCCCCTTTAATTAGGTAGTTTTTAGGTTCATCTCACACTTAGAAGGCTTCTTTTAAATGTTGAAATCTATTTTCAAGGGAGATGATCTAAGTTACACCATATTTTACAAATATTTTCTAACCTAGTTTATTTGAGGTTACTTGACATAACCGTCAAATTCTCTAACTATAGGAATCACTTCTGTCCCTTCTTCTACCTTTACTTGTATAGAAAAAAAGACTAAAAATCCTTGGCAATCAGGTTTTAAGATCTTTCAGCCTAGGCAGTGGACATGAAAGATAACTCAGTCTTAGTGTTAGGTATGGTCCACATTCAAGTAAGGTAATGGTTTTATGTATACAATCAAGCATAACATTATTAGCAGCTATCTAATTCATGCCAACAATTAAATTCATATCATGGAAAGGCATATAAATCAAATTAATGGTAATGAAACAATGGTTAAATTGTACAATGACATTCAAAAAAATAAAAGAAGTAATCACATGACCTCCAATAGGGGTGGATACAAACAAATCATATGGCAAAATACCAATAATTAGACCCAATTTTCTTACACAATCATAAAATATGAATAAATGGCTAGCACCTGAATTAAACATAGCAATCATAAGAAATCATTTACTATGATCATACCTTTAATCAAACTAGGAGATACACTAGCCTCTTGCTGGGTGAGTGCAAATACTCTACTCTAGGTTTGTGGTTTAGGTGGAGGTGCCATCTCTGTCTGAAAACAATTTCTGGCTATATGCCCAGGGTTCCCATGTAACGAACATAATTTTTATAAAACGACGAAATGAGCCGTATAAAAGTAAGTCTTCTAAAATGAGCTAGATAATGTCCTAGGAAATTTGGATAGAGTCCTAGACTCCTAAGAATGATAATTCTAGGCTTAAACGAAAAGAAAAAATGGAGCTAGGACGGTGAAATAATTTGTGACAAAAACTGACAAAATGTAATGGCATTTTTGTAAATAAGTGAAACTTTGGAAAAACACATAGGAGGGCTTTTTAAATGGAAAATTTGAGTTGCTAAAGGTTCTCAAAGGCCCCAAAACCATGGGAAGCCCCAGGACTAGTAAAACCCTTCCGATGTATGTTTTTTAACTTTGGTGAGCCTAAATTTTGACAGATTCATTCGAGAAGGTTTTAGCTCCAATTTGAGTGATTCCAAAGGTATTTCATTAAATTAGGAATCTAAATTTTATAATGGAAAAGACGGTTCCCAAAAAAGAGCTAAAATGAAGTTGAAATGAAATTGTCATTATAGAAGGACAAAATTGAAATTTTTGAAAAAGTGAGTTTCTTGAAGCTTCCACACACTTCTTCCTCTGCCCAAAATACCAAAAAATAGCATCTCCATGAGGCACACCAAGAGAGGAAGAAAAAGGCAAGAAAGGTAAGGAAATTTGTAGAATTTCATGCTCCATCTTCTTCTAATATTGTTCCTTTCCTTCTTAGCTCTCTTCCTATGGTTTTCTTGAGATGTTTGGTTCTTTTTTTGGTCCAAAACATAGAGGAAGAGTTCAAATTTCTTGAAAGGAGGCAAACTAAGGAGAAAAAGTCTTGAAACCAAGCTTGAATCTAAGGTATTTCATAGTTTTGTTGTTTTTCCTCTTTGCTTCTTCCTTGTGTATGATTTCGGCTAAACAAGAACCATATGAGGGGGAGATTTTCTATCCAAAAACAAGAAAGGAACTAGGGTTTTAGACCATGAGGAAAAAGAATATGACAAGAAATTGCAAGAAAAACCCATGAAAAACAAGTTAGAAAAGTATAGGCTTCTTTAGGGTTTTGTGAAATCTGATTTTGTGTGAGTAATTCCTTGGCTAATTGAGTGTTTCCTTAAGCTCCTAAGACTCTTAGAAAGCCTCCCAAGTGGCTCTCCCATTAAGGAAAAATTTGAAATCCAAGAATCCGATTATTGCCTATAGGTTCGGCCAAGCTAGGATAGATAGGGTAGAGGATGTTTTAATTTATTCTAGCCTTGGTTTGGGACTTTATATGATGTTAGAAGATGGGAGAAACCATTGGAAAAAATTTAAAAGCCATGGATTGGGAGATGGGACAATGGTGTCCATAATGGTGCTTTGTGAAGCAACTTGATTCTAAGCTTGTGTAAGTAATTGTGTGAGGGCTTCAATGACTTTGAATGAGGTCAAGAGACCTAGAAATGAAAATAAATGGGATCCTAGAGCTTGAATTGTGAAGGTTGCTTCAATAGGCCATTTATGAAACCAATATGCCGCTTATGGAACCAAGTGTGTGTTCAAGAGTGAGTTTAATGTCTTGGCTTGTTTCAAGTGTGTAATTGTGTGTTGTTTATGGTGTTTAGGCCAAGAGAATACTAACCCACCTAGGTACACTTGTGAGGCCAAAAAGGGGGAAGAATAAGATAAGTAAAGCTTGCATCAAGTTAAAGGTAGCTCTCCACCTCATTCTCTTATATTCTTGTTTATATATGTATGTCATTGTGTGTTTGTGTATACTCTTGTGACTTAAGAACATGCCACTTGATGTCTTGAGATTGCATTGGTACCAATGTATTTCCTTAAATACCATTGATTGTGGAAATGGCTCATAAGGGTGTGGTGATGCCAAAAGTCCCTTAATGAAGGTGAGGAGATGCCAAAAGTCTCATGGCATGGGTGAGATAAAGCCAAAAGTCTTTTAAAATGGTGAGGCCAAGTTAAAAGTCTGTAGGCCAAGGATGAGGCAAATCTTAAAGTCTTAGAAATAGGGTGAGACAAAACCAAAAGTCCCAAGAGCATGTTCTTGGCTTGAATGTGAAGAAGTGGCATGGAAATTGTGACTTTACATACTTTATGGTTGTCAAACCTTCCATATATATGCTTCGATGTATATATGCCATAATGTCTGTGTGAATAGGTGTGTGAGCTATTAAGATTCTAAAAACTCACTCCCTTTCCCTCCATCATTTTAACATGTCTAGGTGGCACACAAAAAGGGAGAAATGCAAGCCAAGGGCTTTGAAAAGCTATATTTGAACCATTATGTAGCTTACTTTGTAATTGAATGGCAAAGATTATGTATATGTTATTTTTGAGATGTAATGCCATGAACAATTGTAATATGATGCATAAATCTTGTATGGACCACATGTGGCATGAAATCAATGCAATTGTAGCATTTAGCTTCTTGAATAGCTTATGTATATAGTGTATTCTTGGGTATGGAATGGTCAAATTGAGATGCATAAAGCTTGGAACCACTTGGGCAGTTTCTACAAGTCATATTCATGCTTTTAAACTTGCCCAAGAGGTGCCAAACCATTGGAGAAGCCATTTGGACAAACTTGGCACCTTATGGAAGTCAAAATTAACCATTTTTTGAGACTATGTCACTTTCTATCCACATGAACTCTTCTTGGTTTGACCTTTATCATGCATCTAGATCTTGTTGAGAGCTTTTTGGAAAGCTAAAGTGGGTATTATTTGGAGGTCTATAGAATATTTGGTGAATTTTTGAAATTGGCAATTTTTTTGGTTTTTGGTCAGTGCACTGTTTATCTAGTCAAAACTTGGTTCTCTATCATTCATGGGGAAAATGATGTCTAATCACCACAATATTTATAGAGAGAAACTAGACATTCTCAATGACTTGTGCCAATTAGAAGCACCTCATTTAGATGTCTAGAGAGGGAGATATTAATTTTTAAAGTTGTTGTCCAGTACCAGGCGTACAGTCAGACCCATAGAATTATTTGATTAATGTTCATGGTCTAAAAATCCTTGGATTAGTCTAGAACTATTTTTTCCCTCTAGTTAACATCTATAGCTTTCCATATTGGTATAGATTTCTTAGATTGGATTTTTGTGGAATTAATTATGAATTTTCAAAATTTATATCAGTAATCAGTATCAGTATTAGAAGGCAGCCAGACCATTCTACCTTTTCTACCATCAAACAGGGTCTAGATGAGATTTTCATTGTTGGGACTTATTTTTAGTGTAAATTTGACATCTAAATCTTTCTAGAAAGCTATATTTTGTGTGATTTTAATTTTTCTACATCTAGTTATGATTTTTTAAAGTTGCCCTTGAAATCTGCCACATACTGTCCAAGAAGAAATAATTGAATTTCGGGGTTTTAAGCTTGAAATCGTGGAATTGTGTGATTTTTTTTATTTATGTGTGATTTGTTCCAATGATAATGGCTAGAGGATGTTATTGAATAATCCACGGGGTCCACGTAGTGTGAATTGAAAATTTTAACCCTGTCGTAACACGATAAAAGTGTATTATTTTCATACTTTTTCTTAATTTTGTCTTGTGAATGTGCACCAATTGCTCAGAATGGAAGAGTATGATAATAGAAAAATAAGTTATTACATTTCTTGGTATCAGAGTAAAGGTTTAGGCACTTTTACTCAGTAGTTAGCTCTTAAATGGTGTATTTGGGTTATTTTCGGGTGGAATATCTGTGTATATGTGCTTGAATTATATTTGTGGGCTAAGGTTGTAACTCTTTTTCAATGAAAATGGTTGAGACGAGAAGAGGCAAGGGTAGGGGCAGATCGGTTATGGGCTTGAAGGTTGAATCCGAGGACCCTTTATTGGTTGTCATGGAACGGACTGATCAATTTGAGAATGTGATAGCCCAGTAGCAGTACATGATCCAACAGTAACATGAGATGATTGTGAGACTGTAGGAATCCCTAACTAGACAGGAGGAAGCCAAGAGAGAGGCCCTTCTACCTTAGTCTCAGCCTTCTACTTCTAAGACTCCATAGCCTTCCACCTCATGTGCTCTATCCCCACCTCCCTAGGAGCCAACTCAGTCTCCACCATCCATTTAGAAACAACTGAATCAATTCAGAAAGAATAACCCGCTAGTGTTTTGATGGGAAATTAGATGCAGACAAAGTGGAGGCCTAGGTGATGGAGATTGAGAAGATCTTCACAATGATGGATAGCACCTCTGAGCAAAAAGCATAGGTAGCCACCTTTATGCTATAAAAAGAAGTTGACAAGTGGTGGTGCAGTACAAAGTCACTAATGGAGACTAGAAATTTTTTGATTACTTGGGAGAACTTCTTAGTACAATTTTATGAGAAGTATTTCCCCAATTCTGTAAGAAAATAGAAGGAGGTGCAATTCATGGCGTTGAAGCAGATCGATGACATAACGGTAGACCAGTATGTGGCCAAATTCATATAATTGTCTTGGTATTCTTCCTACCGCCAAAGATATGATGACGAGCCCTAGAGGTGCGAGCAATTTGAGATCGGGCTGAAGTCCCTGATCAGAGATAAAGTAACTCTATATAGGGTCCAAAATTTCAATGCCCTTATGGAAATTAGCAGAGTGATTGAGAATAATTTGAGAAAGCTATGCCTGCTGCTACAATATCTAGTTAGAAAGGGGCTCTAGAATCAAAAAGATTGAAACTAGAGAAGGGTGCCAGCTTCACACCTACTAGTAAAAAGAAGAGCAAGGTGCAGTGGAGCAGGAGGCCACCGAAAGGAAAGAAGGTGCAGCCCTCGAGAACTCAGTCATCCACACAGTAGTCTATAGTGACTTGTTTCAAGTGTGGGACGCTGGGTACATAGTAAGGAATTGCCCCCAGACTGATGCAACACCTTCTAGGCCACAGACCCAAGGCAGGGTGTTTGTCTTTTCTCAATAAGAGGCTAGTGCGTCTCCCAGTCTTATTCGAGGTATCTCATAGTAAATGATTTTCCTCTGATTGTTATGTTTGATTCGAGTGCCAGTCACTCATTTATATCCTATGATTGTGTGAGACATTTAGGTCTGGCCATTAGTACTTTACCATTTGATTTGTTTGTCATGACACCCACTGAAGGCCACATTGTTATTTCTCATGCTTATTTACATGTCACTGTATAGTTTAACCATTGTTACACTACCATTGATTTGATCTGTATGCCATTCCGTGATTTTGATTTGATTGTTGGCAAGAATTGGATGACTACTAATAATGCCATTCTTGATTGTGAGCACTGCACCATATCTGTACCTTCTGGTAGGACCATACCTAGGATAGGGGTCGAGTTATCATTTATGACTACTGCTTAGGCTGAGAGACACTTAGAGTATGGGTGTCAGGAGTTTCTAGTCTTTTTCTCTATCAGGTTGAGGTTGAAGAAAGGATAGAGGAGATCTTGATAGTTAGGGAATTCCCAAAGGTTTTCCTTAAAAATTTTAACTTTAGTGGCCTAACCCCTAAGAGAGAAATAGAATTCCCTATAGATATAATGCCTAGGGCTGGACCAGTGTCAAAGGCTCCCTATAGGATGGCTCCCACTGAGCTTGTTAAGTTAAAGAAGCAAATAAAGGAGCTATTAGAAAAAGGGTTTATCTGCCCTAGTGTTTCACCCTGGGGAGCTCCGGTATTATTTGTGAAAAAGAAAGATGTTAGCTTAAGATTATGTATATATTATAGAGAATTGAATAAGGTTACCATTAAGAATAAGTATCCTCTCCCTAGAATAAATGATTTATTAGATCAATTAGCTGGGGCATCTGTATTCTCTAAGATAGACCTTAGATCTGGGTATCACTAGCTGAGAGTGAGAGTTGAAGACGTCCTAAAGACAGCCTTTAAGACTAGATATAGGCACTATGAGTTCCTTGTGATGCCATTCGAGCTAACGAATGCGCCTGCGGTGTTTATGGATTATATGAATAGGTATTCAAACCATATCTGGATAAATTTATTGTGATCTTTATTGATGATATCTTAGTGTACTTCAAATCTTTTGAGGAGCATGAGAGGCATCTGAGATTAGTCCTAGAGACCTTAAGAAGAAAGATATTGTATGCCAAACTGAGTAAATATGAGTTTTGGCTTATCGAGGTGAAATTCTTAGGTATGTGATCTCACGAGACAAGGTCGCGGTAGATCCCCATAAAGTTGAGGCTATGTTACTGTGGTATAGGCCTAGGACAATACTGAGGTTAGGAGTTTTCTTGGTTTAGTAGGATATTACTGATGATTTATATAGGGCTTTTCTCATATGGCCTTGCCACTCACAAGGTTAACTCGGAAGGATACACAATTCGTGTAGGATGATAGATGTGAGAGGAGTTTCTAGGATTTGAAACTCTGATTGACCATTGCCCCTATGCTAGTTATTCCTACCCCTAGTGTACCATTTTTGGTATATAGTGATTTCTCAAGGAGAGGGTTAGGATGTGTGCTGATGCAGCAGAGTAGGGTAATGGCCTATGCTCTAGGCAGCTGGGGCCTCATGAGGATAGCTATCCCACATATGACCTAGAGTTAGTCGAAGTAGTTTTTGCTCTTAAGATTTGAAGGCACTATTTGTATGGTATGAGTATAGAGATTTATAGTGACCACAAGAGTCTGAAATACTTATTTGATTAAAAAGAATCTAATATGAGACAGAGGAGATGGATAGAGTTTCTGAAAGATTATGATTCTATATTGAAATATCACTCTGGTAAGGCCAACGTGGTGGCTAATGCATTGAGTAAGAAATCCATCCAGGTTGTTTATATGATGATTAGGGAGTAGGAGCTCTTAGAGAAATTTAAAAATTTGAACCTCTCTTGCCAACTGGTATCAGGTAGATTATATTTGAGTGAAACCTTGATTGAGAATGAGTTGAAAACCCAGATCTTAGATGCCCAGAGAGAGGATAAGTTTTTGAGACAGATTCAGAGCAAGATTTACTAGGGTAAGACCTCAGATTTCAGGATATCTAAGGATGATGTGATAGTATATTGGAATAGAATCTATGTGCTTAGTAATAATGAATTAAGAGAGAGAATTTTAGAAGAGGCATACAAGAGTACAATCAAGATCTGAAAAGAATATTCGAGTGGCTAGGAATGAAGAATGATGTCACAGATTATGTGGTGAGATGTTTAGTGTGCCAGAGGGTTAAGATAGAGTACCAGAGACCAGTTGGGTTGTTGTAACTCATAGATATCCCATAGTGGAAATAAGATAGTATAACTATGGATTTCGTTATAGGGTTACCCAGGACATCCTTTGGACATGATGCTATTTGGGTGATTATGGATAGATTGACAAAGTCTACATACATTTTAGCGATCAAGGCTACTTATACTTTAGATAGGCTATCCCAGTTGTATATACTTGAGATAGTGCAATTTCACGAAGTACCTAGTAGCATAGTATCTGATAGAGACCCCAGATTTACATCGAACTTCTAGAGGTCATTACAACATGCCTTAGAGACTAGATTGCAGTTTAGTACTACTTATCATGACCAGAGTGATGGCTAGACTGAGAGAACCATCCAAACCCTAGAAGACATGTTGAGGGCAAGTGTGTTAGAAATAAGGGGTAACTGGGATACGTATTTGCCATTAGTAGAGTTTGCTTACAATAATAGCTACTGTTCTAGTATTCAAATGGCCCCTTATGAGTCTCTTGGAAGGGTGAGGCCAAGTCAAAAGTCCCTAGGCTTAGGTTGAGGCAAATCCAAAAGTCCTAGAAATAGGGTGAGGCAAAACCAAAAGTCCTTAGAGCATGTTCTTGGCTTGAATGTGAATAAGTGGCATGGAAATTGTAACTTTGCATACTTTATGGTTGTCAAACCTTCCATACATATGCTTTAATGTATATAGGCCATAAATGTCTGTGTGAGCTATTGAGATTTTAGGAATCTCACTCCCCTTCCCTTTAACATGTCTAGGTGGCACACAAAAAGGGAGAAATGCAAGCCAAGGGCCTTGAAAAACTATATTTGAACCATTATGTATATGTTATTTTTGAGATGTAAGACCATGAGCAATTGTAATATGATGCATAAATCTTGTATGGACCATATGTGGTATGAAATCAATACAATTGTGGGATTTAGCTTCTTGAATGGCTTATGTATATAGTGTATTTTTGATTATGGAATGGTCAAATTGAGATGCATAAGGCTTGGAACCACTTGGGCAGTGTCTAAAAGTTATATTTATGCTTTTAAACTTGCCCAAGAGGTGCCAAACCATTGGAGAAGCCATTTGGACAAACTTAACACCTTATAGAAGCCAAAATTGACCATTTTGTGAGGCTATATCACTTTCTATCCAAATGAACCCTTCTTGATTTAAAATTTGGCTTCCATGTAGAACTTGTTGAGAGATTTTTGGGAAGTTAAAGTTGATATTATTTGGAGGTCTACAGAATATTTGGTGAATTTTTTAAGTTGGCAAATTTTCTAGTTTTTTGTCAGTGCATTGTTCATCTAGTCAAAACTTTGTTCTCCATCATTCATATGGCAAATGATGTCCAATTGGCCCAAAATTTTACAAGGAGAAACTAGACCTTCTCAGTGACTTGTACCAATTGGAAGAACCTCATTTGGATGTCTAGAGAGGGAGATATTAATTTTTGAAGTTGTTGTCTAGTATCAGGCGTACAGTCAAACCTATGGTCCTGTTTGATTGATTTTCAGGGTCTGAACGTTCTTGGATTAGTCTAGAACTATTTTTATCCTCTATAGCATCTGTAGCTTTCCAAATTGGTATAAATTACATGGATTTGATTTTTGTGAAATTAATTATAAATTTTCAAAGTTTATATTAGTAATCTGTATCAGTATCAGAGGGCAGCCAAACCTTTCTACATTTTCTACCATCAAAAAACTTTGAGATGAGATTTTCATGCTTGGGGCTTATTTTTAGTGTAAATTTGACATCTAGATCTTTCTAGAAAGCTATGGTTTGTATGATTTTGATTTTTTTACATTTAGTTATGACTTTTCAAAGTTACCCATGAAATCTGCCACATGCTATCCAAGAAGAAATAATGGAATTTTGGTGTTTTTAGCTAGAAACTATGGAATTGTGTGATATTTTGAGTTATGTGTGATTTGTTCCAATGATAAATGGCTAGAGGATGTTATTGAATAATCCACAGGGCCCACATAACACGAATTGAAAAATTTAACCCCATCGTAATGCGATAAAAGTATATTATTTTCATACTTTTTCTTACCTTTATCTTATGAATGTGCACCAATTGCTTGAAATGAAAGAGTATGATAATAGAAATATAAGGTATTATATCCCACATCTGAAACAAGTCACCTGGGATGGCTGTCCTTTACTCTATTAGAATTTCTTACCTTTCTATCCCTTCTTATTCTAGTGTACCTTACTTTTTCTTTTGTTGCACGCAACCACACTCACACTATCTTCTTGTCTTGGTCTTTTTAATTATGGGGTCTCCTTCTAACTAGTCCTAACCACTGATGGCAGTATTTCTCACAGGTTATTCTTAATCACCTTGCTAACCTCCACAAGGGCATTAAAAGTTTTAATTCCTTTTAGAGCTACCTTGCCTTTGATGGAGGGCCTCAAAACTTTCTTAAATCATTCATACCTCTATTTTTCATTATCATATTTCTGAAGATAGGAGCAATACTGAGACCATTCAATGAACTTGGCTACATACTGATCCACAGACATTTCCTCAGGCTACTTCAAATTTATAAATTCCATCTCTTTTTTATCCAAAATTGAACTAGGGAAATACTTTTAATAGAACTTAGCTAAGAAATTCTCCCTGTTAATTGAGTTTTTCTGGTCTGTATGATCACTTCTATGGTATGCCATAAATGGTTAGCCTCTTTCTCTAGCATGAAAGTGGCTAACATTGCCTTTTGCTCAAAGGTATAATCCATTACTTAAAATATCTTTTCCAACTACATTATCTATGCTTCTATCTTCCATATGTCTAACTCTCTATCAAACAAGGGTGGATGGTTCTTTTTGAACTGATTTATGTAACAAACGTAAATTCCATAAAAATGACAAAATAAGCCGTATAAAAGTAAGTTCTCTGAAATGAGATAGATAATATCCTAAAAATTTTGGGTATAGTCCTAGACTCCTAAAAATGATAATTCTAGGTTTAGACGGAAAGAAAAACAGAGTTAGGATAGAGAAACAATTTGTAACGAAAACTGACAAAACGTAATGGCATTTTTATAAATAAGTACAACTTTTGGAAAAACACATAGGAGGGTTTTTTAAGGGAAAATTTGAGTTGCCTAGGGTTCTCAGAG
This sequence comes from Erythrophleum ivorense, assembly GCA_026724425.1. Taxonomy (NCBI): domain Eukaryota; kingdom Viridiplantae; phylum Streptophyta; class Magnoliopsida; order Fabales; family Fabaceae; genus Erythrophleum; species Erythrophleum ivorense. The sequence continues at coordinate 251,226 of JAIUCV010000871.1, forward strand.
GCCCTAAAAACCATAGGAAACCTTGCGATTGGTAAAGCCCCTGCGATGTATGTTTTCTAACGACAGTGAGCCCAAACTTTAACAGATTCATTCGATAAGGTTTTAGCTTCAATTTAAGTGATTCTAAAGGCATTTTATTAAATTGGGAACCTAAATTTTATAATGGAAAAGACGGTTCTCAAAAAAGAACTAAAAAGAAGCCAAAACAAAATTGTCATTACAGAAGGACAAAATTTGAATTTTTGAAAAAGTATGCTTCTAGAAACCCCTACACACTTCTCCTTTCTTCTTCCACCTTCTTAAGCACAAAATTTTCTACCCAAAATACAGAAAATGCTTAGCTCTCTTAGGCACACAAGAAGGGGAAGAAAAGGAGGAGAAAAATCAAGAAAAGGTAGGTAAATTCATAGAATTTCATGCTCTTTCTTCCTCCAACCTTACTCTTCTCCTTCTATGCTTTCCTTCTATGGTTTTTTGAGATGACTGAATTTTTTTTTGGTCCAGTACACAAGGGGAGAGTTCGAATTAATTGAGAGGAGGCCAACCAAAGAGAAAAAGTCCTGAAAACAAGCTTATACCTAAGGTAAATCCTTGTTTATGTTGTTTTCTCCTCTTGCTTCTCCTTGTGTATGATTTCTGCCTTGTACAAAACCATTAGAGGGGAGGGAGTTCTATCCAAAAGCAAGAGAGAAACAAGGGTTTTAGGCCATGGGGAGATGGAATATGGCAAGAAATTCTAAGAAAAACTAATAAAAAACAAGATAGAAAAGTGTAGGCTTCTTTAGGGTTTTGTAAAATCTGATTTTGTGTGAGTAATTCCTTGGCTAGTTGAATGTTTCTTTGAGCTCCTAAGACCTCTAGAGACCTTCCTAAGTGGCTCTCCCATCAAGAAAAAATCAAGAAGCTTGTGAACTCCTTCCTTGGTACATATCTTGGCTTAGGCTAGTTCATAGAGCTAAGGAGTGTTTTGATTTGTTATAGCCTTGGTTTGGGACTTTATATGATGTTAGAAAATTGGAAAAACCATTGAGAAAAATCTAGGAGCCATGGAATGACAGATGGAGCAATGGTGTCCATAATGGTGTCTTAAGAAGCAACTTAATTTTCCATTTGTGCAAGTGAATGTATGAGGGCTCCAAGGACCTTAAATGAGTCCAAGAAGTCTAGAAATAACAAGAGAATGGGGACTAGAGCTTGAAATATGAGAGTTGCTTCATTGAGTCAATTATGGAACCATTATGCCACTTATGAACCAAGTGTATATTCAAGCTTTAGTTTAGTATCTTGGCTTGCTTCAAGTGCGTGATTATGTATTGTTTATGGTGCCTAGGTCAAGAGAATCCTACTCCACCTAGGTGCACTTGTGGGACCAAAAAAGGGAGGGAAAAGGATCAAGAAAAGCTTGCATAAATATAAGGTAGCTCTCCACCTCATTCTCCTTGCATTCTTGTGTGCATATATATGTTATTGTATGCTTGTGTATGTTCTTGTGACTTGATAATATGCCACTTAATGCCTTGACTTTACATTGGTACCAATGTGTCTTCTTGAATGACTATGGTTATGGAAATGGCTCATAAGGGTGAGGTGATGCCAAAAGTCCCTTAATGAAAGTGAGGAAATGCCAAAAGTCTCATGGCATAGGTGAGACAAAGCCAAAAGTCTCTTGGAAGGGTGAGGCCAAGTCAAAAGTCCCTAGACCAAGAGTGAGGCAAATTGAAAAGTCTTAAAAATGGGATGAGGCAAAACCAAAAGTCCCTAGAGTATGGCCTTGGCTTGAATGTGAATAAGTGGCATGGGAATTGTGATTTTACATACTTTATGGTTGCCAAACCTTCCATACATGTGCTTAGATGTATATATTCCTTGAATGTGTGTGTGAATGGGTGTATGAGCTATTGAGATTCTTGGAATCTCATTCCCCTTTTCCCTTCCATCTTGAATTGTCTAGGTGGCTCACAAGAACCAAAGAGAGCAAGCTAAGATCCTTAAAGGGTTATACTTTAAACTTTTGTAGTCTTCTTTGTTTATAAATGTGAGAGTGATATTGTACACGTTATTTTTGTAATGTAAGGCCATGAACAAATGTAATATTATATATGAATGATATATGAACCTTGTATGGTGTCAAGACAATGGAAATATGGAAATTGAACATTTGGGTGTACACTTGAATGTACGTATTCTTGGGTGTGAGATGGTCAAAATGAGATGCATGGTGTTTGGGACCACTTGGACAGTTCCTACAAGTCATATTCATGCGTTTAAACTTGCCTAGGAGGTGCCAAACTCAAGGAAAAGCAATTTGGACCAAAGTGATACCTTAGAGAGGCAAAATCTACCAAATTGGTGAGCTATGTCACTTTTTATCCAAATGAGCTCTTCTTGGTTTGAAATTTGGCATGCATCTAGAGCTTGTTGAGATATATTCAAGAAGCTAAAGTGGGTATTTTTTGGAGGTTTACAGAATTTTTGATGAATTTTTGAAATTAGAAAATTTTTCAAATATGGTCACTGCTACTGTACACATGGTCCAAAAATTGTTCTGTGTTAATCATGGCGAAAATGATTTCCAATTGCCATAAAATTTTATAGGAAAAACTAGACCTTTGCAATGACTTGTGTCAATTAAAAGCACCTCATTTGGATGTCTAGAGAAGGAGATATTAATTTCTGAAATTGTTGTCTAGTATCAGATGTCTAGTCCAACCTGTGTCATTATTTGATTAGTTTTTTAGGCTTGGACATGCTGGACTGGTCTAGAGTTATTTTTTTCCTCTAGCTAACATCTGTAGCTTTCCATATTGATATCATTTGCATTGATTGGAGTTTTTTGAAATTAATTAGACATTTTTGAAGTTTATGACAGTAAATTATATCAGTACCAGAGACAGCAGGACCTTTATGGCTATTTTATTGTCAAACATGGTCCAAAGGCTATGTTCATGTCCAGGAATTATTTTGTGTGAATTTAACATCCAGAAATTTCCTAAAAGCTATGGTTTGTGTGAATTTAGGATTTTTGACCCTTGATCCGTGGTTTGTGCCATTTTTTTGAGAATGTTATGATTTGTATGTATGAAAAATAATTAGAGAATATTGTTGATGAGTTCATGGGGTCCCAAAGACACGAAATGAAAATTTTATTCCCTATGCAACGCGATTTAATTCATTATTTAATGCATTTTCTTGAGACTTTCTTGATAAAGTGCATACCCTCATTTGCAATAGAGGGATAAATGCTAGAAATAATATGGTATTACAATTTAGTAGTTGTTGATTGGCATTCTAAGCTTGTACTTAGGCTCGAAGGGGTGCTGGTAGGTTGTTATGAGCTAGTTGTAATGGCTTTGGGCATTTCTTCTATCATCATCTTCCCTAGCTAAGGTGTTTTGTAGCTGCAATATTATTTCCTGCTATTGCTAAATAATTTGTCTCTATTGTTCCATTATGGCTTATTGTTGATCCAACCAATTCATGATGGTCTGCATAGGATCCTCAGGTTCAACCCTAGCTAGTCTGCTCCTTCTAGTATTCACCATTGTGTTTGAAAAAAACCACAACCTCAATACATTACACAACTACTATAACACAATTAACCGTTCCAACTATTTCTTGACAATCACATCACATAAATAGCCCATTCAAGCATTGCAAGATTTAAAAATAGAGTTAGGTTGCCTAAACCAAATTAATTCAATTTTATTTAGTAATTTAATATAGATTTAATATATAATTTTATTAATATAAAACTAATTAATAATTAATTTAGTTATTTATCCTTAAAATATTAAAAATTAGAATAGAATTCGAAAAAGAAAATATAATTCTCTAATTCATTTCTAATTAATTAATTTAATTAATGTAAAAATAACTTTTTTGAATAAGCAATCTTTGGACTAGACCTAAGATCAGGAGCAATTTTGCTTTGGCATTGGATCGCTTTCCCTTCATTCTATTCTAGAGATGGAGATATAGCTCCTCCAAGTGATTTGTCTAGATTTCAAAATAGAAATGGACAAGGAAGATCAGCCAAGCCTTACACACTTAGCTTACAGGAAAACCGTGTCCTAGGCATAATCCCTTCGCCTCTCGAAAGTTAGAAAATGAGCAGCACTAGAAAAGGGTAGGTTGGTGAGTGCGTGGCATGCTAAGAAAGTCAATAAAGAAAGACTAGTGATAGTGATGGCTAATGCTATTATTACCTTCTCTTCAAATCACAATGATATAATATGCCTTCTATTTTTGAGGTTTTTACTAAAAAGCTCATCTTTTGCACTTATAGTCAATCTTCTTTTTCAATAAGCAATTCTCAATACCTAAGCGGGAAACTAAATGCGTTAAGCAAGAAGCCCCTTTTATCCTAGGTAAAACCTCCCATTTAACCATCTTTGCGATAGAAGTTTTTTCTTCTTCTTTTTTGCTTGCTATTCCACCTTTTTTGCTAGTTAGTAGTCACACCAAACATATATAGTTACAATTCTAATTCTTTTTTTTTTACATTAATCCAAAGGTTTCTTTAGAAGAACTCATAGAGAATGCACCTGGCATAACAACCCATTGGAACACTAACCAAAAAGAAGAGCCTTCCTTTGCTTTGAGGAAGAGTTAAGATGGAAAGAAGGATCACAAATTTTTGGTATGGTGATTAGGCATCCTTAAATCCATATGCTTGGGAAGAAGCTGGTACATTTTGGGAAGGGGTTTTGATTACTCAAAATGAAAAATCTACTTCAACTAATATGCCCTTAGGCACAACCATACATAACATAGAAATCACACTCATAGAAAGGTGGACAATTAGCTAGAGCAGCAGGTGCTATAGTGAAATTGATTGCAAAAGAGGGGAAATTAGCCACATTAAAATTACCTTCAAGTAAGCATTACCCTTTTTGGAAGATGCTGGCCAAAAATGGTTGTATTTAGCTTGGCGAACCTAGCTTATGTCAAGAGAGAAGAAAGAAAAAGGAAATTCAATTTTTGTTTTTCTTCTAAACAAATACTAACTAATGTCATACTATCATATAGTTTATGTATATCTTGTATTATATACATTTGTTGATGGCAAAATATGATAACTAATTCTTTAGCAACGAAATCTATAGTCACTGAAAGTGCTACTTTGTCATCTAATGTTCTTACATGGGTTCTTATTATTCCAACTCTCAATTTCATACATAACCAATTTATTATGCTCAAGTTATCACATAGAAAAGTACCAAATCCATAAATTTTGCCATATGCACATTTTGAACCATATTACACGTAATAGGGACTAAACTTCAAAAAATTCATAACTTGAACTACACAAATCCAATTAATGCAAATTAGGTGTCTTTAGAAATTTTATGATGAGAGCTATCTATTGTAAAATTTTAAGTCAAATTGAGTCCATTTGATCCCTCAAAAATCATGAAATCTCAAACAAACTAGTGTGAACAATATTATAAAATTTCTACATAATTCAGCGAGATTCAAAAATTCATAAAATATTCCACACAATTTCAAAAAAATGTAATCTTTAACTTGTTAGAGAGCTCTATATGTTCCCTAATTGCCTGCCAAATTTTAGCCCTAAATAAGGTCATTTGGGCTATCAAACGTAAAAGCATATTTTATTGTTTAAATGGACCAAATTTTGATTCCAATTGGTACCAAATGAGTTGTAAATTGCCATTTCTCATTTTGGGCAAATTTCAATACATAATTACATCATATAGGACTGATCCATCATGTCAAATTTACCATGCAACTAAAAATTATCATCTTACATGCAAGAATACACATGTACATATAGAAACTTAAGGTACTAAATTTTATTATATCAAGTATTATAAGTCTCAAATGGTCACTACAGCATAGTCTTGTGCTCTTAAACATGTTTACATTTTCATACATCAAAATACATGAGTACATATTTATATATTCAAGAGTACGCCTTAGATCAAATTCCATTATCAAAATTGCTCTCCCTAGGTGTTTCGCTCATCATTCTTTCTTCCTTGAGAGTTACCTAGCTATGGCTAGTAGAGATAGGGAAAGTGAGACTCAAAGAATCCTTATAGCTAATCCAATGTTCAAGCATACATACATGGCTCACTTAGGATCAAAGATGCAAGTATGCATGTGATACAACCATAGATAAACCATATTCATACTTTAAGGACTCATGGCTTTATCAAGAATAATTTCATGCTCTAGTAACTTTTGGTTTAGCCTCACTCGACACCTAGGGACTTTTTGTTTAGTTTCACCCACTTTTAAGGACTTTTGACTTAGCCTTACCCACAATTGGACCTTTTGGCCTAGCTTCACCCATTACTAAGGGACTTTTAGCCTTATCTCACCCATTCCTAAAGGTCTTTTGGCATAATTCACTTATCAAGAGTCATTTCAATCTTAAATGCAATAAATGTCATGCAATTGCATATAATCATCAAGTAATTAATATTACACATAAGTGGTAAACAATACATACAAACAACACAAGAGACTCAAGCAAACTAAGCATACATATACAAAAATAGAGAAAAAGCTACCTTGACACAAGAATTCCAATTGGTTCCCTTTGATATCCCTTTCTCCTTCCATGACCCTACACCCACACTTGGATGTAAATTCACTTGCTTGGCCTAGACATATCAAATAGAGCATAAAACAATCAATGAAACCATATCTATATTCATGTTAGTCTTATAGATGCAAATTAGGGCTTTAGGTGCAACTAATGGCTTCTTTGATTGCCTTGAGAAGCAACTCTTATAATTCCACTTTTTAGCTCTAAAATCTCACTTGATATGAGTCATATGACTATTAGAACTCATTAGAGCCATCATATGCATAATCATATAAGCCTAATGCCAAGTTGCTTTTTTAGGCCTAATTGAACCCTAAAATTTTACCTTTCAAAATAAGGCTTCTAAATTCATTCAAATGGCTCCATTATTATTTATAATTCATATCTAGACCCCTTATAGCCTTAGAATAAAAAAAACAACTTCTTATGTACCTGAACTAGGTCCTGGCCGAGCAGCCCATATCTAAAACCATCAAATGGAGCACACTTGGATGTAAATTCACTTGTTACATATCAAATGGAGCACAAAACCATTAATGAAACCATATCTATACTCTTATTAATCTCATATATGCAAATTAGGGCTTTAGGTGCAACTAATGACTTTTTTATTACCCTAAGAAACAACTCTTATAATTCTACTTTTTGGCTCTAAAATCTCACTTAATATAAGTCATATAACTCTATTAGAGCTTATTAGAGCCATCATATACATGATTACACAAACCTAATGCCAAGTTGTTTTTTTAGGCCTAATTAAACCCTAAAATTTTGCCTTTCAAAATAAGGCTCCTAAATTTATTCCAATGGCTCCATTAGTGTTTATAATTCATATCTAGATCTCTTATAGCCTTAGAATCAACAAAATAACTTTCTAGGTACCTAAACTAGGCTTGGTCAAGACACCTTGTACACTTAACTTCCATGGAGTCTTGTTCAATTCTTATGGAATTTGGCACATATGGAGTATCCTTGCCTCTTTACTAGTTTAAGAGTCATCTTAAATGGCTTGAAACATCTTCCTAGGGTTCCAAAACTTCTAAGATGCAACAAAAACCCCAGGTGAGCCATAAGCTATTCTTTAAGTTCTTTGTTAATTCTAGTTGCATAATCTTAATCTTCCCTTCAAAACCCCTAATTCTACCATAATTTCATCAAACTCAAGCCTCTCTTTCAATCCCTTTCTCTTGGCTGAATTGGTAAAAGGCAAGGGTTCCATGTACAAAAAATTTTCCTAGCCTAAATCTCATATCATTTAAAAGTGCAATTAATGAAAACCATTTTGGTATGATTGGTTTCTTTAAAAGAGCTTCTTCACTCAAAGGTTCAACCATGAAAATCACTCTTTTGAAAAAGCCAAAACCATAGAATGAAAAAGAAGAAAGAGTAGAAAAATATTCATAATAGCATCATAGGCAAATTCTCCATATTTGCTTACCTTGGGATAGCTGCTTTCTTCTTTCTCCTTCTTCTTTTCTCCACGTTTTCTTGGTTCTATCTCGGTCAAAATCTAAAGGAAGAAGAAGACTAATGGAATGGCAATATCTTAGCTTATTTCATACCTTATTTGGAAGCTTATTGAATGGTGATTCTTGTGCCATAATTGGTTGCTTTAAATCTCCTCTTCTCCTCAAGTGGTCAACCACTAAACTCATACTTTCAAAAAGCTAAAACCACCATTATAAAAAGACTTAGAGAGGAGAAGAAGGTTTCCAACTAGTAAAGCATAAAATTTGGCACATAAACTTAACTTATTTTCCTTCCTATTTGCTCTCTTTCCTCCCTTTCCTCACACCATTTTTACTTTGTTTTGAAGCTCGTAATAACCCTAATTCTTAATTATTGTGATTAGACTTAATAGTGTGATTAGTAATCGCAAATCAAGGTCTAAATTCATTATAATTAATTAAAGTAAGAGAAAGCGGGGAAAATTTGAACCTTAGTATTATTTGGATCATTAGCTAAACAATCACAACTAATCAAATCCACAAGTAATCATAATTATCATTTAAGACCTTTGATTCATCTTGCTACCTACTTCAACTCACAAAAACCTCTTATAAATATTCTCAAGTCATTACATAACCTTAACATAGTGAAATTCAAAGTTTCTAAGTAAAAAATAAGAGTTTGGGAACCTTTGTTGTCACTTTAACCTTCCTTGTCACAGCTAAGTTGGCACTATAATTCAAAATTGAAATTTTGCATCTTACGTCACAACTTGGGTTTTTTGAGCCATAGCAGAGTGCTCTCAAGGACCTACTATTCACATTTTTCTGGGGTGAGTTAGACCCTCATCACGGTAAGCCTTTATGATGCCATAGTAGAAAAACACCTTAAAACCTATTGTAGAAAATTTCTCAATTTGTGCGGCAATGGCTATACCTATGTTGTAGTGAGACTAGCTACTAGAGCACTCATCCTCTGATTCCCTTGACCTACGTTGTGGCTGAAAATTTTGTGTCACGGAAAGATTGCTCTCTGTTACCCTCATTGGGTAACTTTTTCATTTTGTGCTATGATGAGACACCTTGCACCGTGACACTCCTTGCCTCTGCCTGACACCTAGCCGCGACTCAACTTATGTTGGCCATGGCATGACCTTCTTCTGCACTATTTCTCCCAAAGTTTCATCCCATACACTCTAACTCTCCCTCTAGTAACACTTCAAGTCCAATCTACCTTAATTTGTATGGTTCTAATGGCATTCATCTACCTAATGTACTCAACATGTCTCTCATTACTAAATCAAATCCTAAGTGTTAATTCCTATTCACCAAACTTCCATACATCAGTAGATTCATAACTTAATGACAATAAAAGGATTCATAATCTACTAACATTATCATTCATGATAGCATAACATACTTCTAAGAAACAAGTCATATATATATATCCATCTAATAAGGTTTCAGATTAGATATATACCAATGCATACATTAAACACTAAATTGTAAATAACCTAACTCCTTATTAGTTACATCAATGTTTACTAAAACAAAAAATACCTACACTTGGCAACATGATTACATGATGATGATGCTATATAATAGAATTAAAAAAATTAGCATCTATCCTAAATTAGATCCATCCAAGTGTAGAACTTCCCACATATGGTCTTAGATCATGGATGTTTATCCATTTGCTTTCCTTTATCCTTACTCGAAGGACCTTCACCTGAAATAGTTAGCACATGAAATAGGGTGAGATGCAAATCTCAGTAGCCAAAGGTAAATTTCATTCATATATTCCAATTTAATTAATATATATAATTAATCAAATAAGCATAAGAAATAATAGTCATATTAGTAAATGAAATAATTGGGCTATCAGTGACTACTATCCCATACTAGCAATCACATTTCCACATGTTAAAAGCCATTAACACTTAGAGAGGCCCGTCCATGGCTCCAAATCCCCAATGAGCAGAACATGGGCTCAATATATACAAGGGTTTGATTATAACCTGATGCCTGATTGAAGCACCATGCACGGGTGGCAGTTGCACTACAGCTCCACCATAGACTCATAAGGTCCAACCACAATATATCAAATAGCAAACCATTCATTTAGCATTTGAAATCATACATGCGTAGCAGATATAAAATTAAAGTAGATATATGCATAAAATTAACATTAACCTCAGTTACCTTACTTGTAGACAATTTCTTGAAAGCCAACAACAATGCTACCTCAGCCTATAAACATAACATCAGACCATCACTATTTTTATTCATCAATTATAGCAACAACCTAATACTCAAAGAATTAAACCACCACTAACTGCATAGAGGACACTTACCCAACAATTACAAGAATAAAATTCGGATTGGATGTTCCCCCCACTAGTAACTTTAAAGTATCACCTTAAATCCTAGGCAAATTTATACAAAATCAATACCCATACTACAAATTAACTATGGGAGTCTTAAACCAACAAAAAAATGCATCAAAATGAGGAGTTTACACTTACCCAATATCCCTCCTAGCTTTAATCTCTAAAAATCCTCCAAGAAAACATAAAAATACCCATATCAGATTTTGAGTATAGTGAAAATGTTCCAAATAAGAAACCAATTAAGTCAAATTGAAGAGAAAGAAAAGGGGATTAAGTTGTATAACAATCACCTCAGTTGATTTTGACTCTAAAAGTGAGAAATGGTGGAATTATGCCAAGAACCTTGGCCTCCACCTTAAACCTCCGAAAATACTTGTGTCTTGATAAGCATAATTTATATACATTTTATTCTCCTTAATTTAGACATTTTAGTTCCAAATATGGTACTAGGAGTCTAATTAATTGGAATTTTGTTTTAATAGCCATTTTCTACATTTTAGGAAATAATTTACAAATTATTGGATTTTAATGCATAAATTTAGCTTAAATAAATTTTGTGAAAATTCCTATTTGATTTTTCCCACTCTTTTGTGCAAGATTTTCAATGGACAATTAAAGCTTGAATGAACTTTCCATGGAACCCATACACTTACATGAAGTCTCATGATCATCAAACACATGCATGGCTCAAGAATGAAGGAAAGCAAGAAGGAAGCTTCTTCATTCATTCGGGCTGGATATCACGAGCAGAGTGAAGGAGAAGGAGACTTGGATTCCACGTGGAAACAAGCTTGGGTATAGATTATACATCCATATACTCAAGCTGCCGCGGATCCCATGTCATTTAACCAAGCTATCCATTCATTGAAGAAGCAATGCAAGCTCATGAATTTGGAAGAATGATGTCTAGAATGCATGGAACAGTAGCTAAAGAATGGGCTTGATGTGAAAGTAAACAAAAGAACAACGTTGTAAGACTGGAGAAAAAGAATGAAGAAGAGAAGCTCGAGCTAGCTGAAGAAGGAGAGATGAGAAGGGCTGCCAAACACACACATGCAGAGGCAGAACAAAGAAGAAGCAGCTGAAAGAAATGGACCTACGAGTTCCACGAGGAAGTACCAATTGAGCAGAACACATGCAGAAGCTTACGTGGATAAAGTGAAAAAGCTGCGTCTGGATTTGAAAAGTAGCCACGGTTTAGTGTGGAGAAGAGACAGAATATGGAATACATAAAAGAAGAGCTGCATGTGAGACAAGAAGCTACGGGTTTAAGCTAGAAGAAACATTGTGCCTGGGTGAGAGCTGAAGAAAGGACGCTGAACTTGAGCAAAGAAGACGTTAGAGTTGAGGGCTGGACAGCAACGTGGAAAACAGAGCATGGAAGAAGCATGTGCAGATTTTAAAAAGAAACACGTAAAAGCAACATGAATGAGCTGAAGGAAAATACGTGAGAAAGAATTAAATGGGTACAGCAGCACGTAAGTAAGAAGAAAAAGAGCTACGGGCTACACGCATGAAGAGAATAGAGCACGTGAGGGATAAAAGAAAATAATCGAGCTGAAGCTTGCATGAACGAAGAAGCTGCTGAACTAGATTGGAAGCATCCCACGTCGAAGAAGAGGCAGCCTTGCTTGAGAAAAATGCGAAGAAGAGCTGCATGGATAACGTGAAGAAGCAAGATGATTATTATATTCACAATGGGGCCCACCTTATATACAAACATGAAGAAGCTACGGGCAATTAGCTGGGCAAGAAGCTTTCCACGTGAAATTGAATTAAGAAGTAGCACGTGATTCATTAAAGAACTAAAATACACTCGGGTAGAATCATTATTCCACATGCCTTGATCTACTCCATTCGAATCCACACATCTCACGCCTCTACAAGTCACTCACGTCTCTATAATCTCACAGCCCCTCGCCTATATATAACCATCCATCCATCAAGGAATCCATCCATCAAGCCATTCAACCATCCATCCATTCTTCCATTCCATCGTCCACTCCATCCTCTTCTCTCCACTCCTCTCCATTCCATCCATCCATCTCCACATTCCATGAAATTCTAATCCATCTTGAGGCTAGCTAGGAGGAAGTCCTTGGAGAAGCTTGAATCCATGGAAGAATAATTCAGAATTTTGGCTAAGAATTTCCTTATTTTTCCTACACTTTTTCTCTTTCATTTATGGTCTTGGTTAAGTTGTATTTGATAGGGAATTTGTGTAATTATAATTAGTGGCTGGTTAGACACTAATTAGGGAACTTTTTTTTTGTTGATTAATTGATCCAATTAATTCCAATATTATCTGAATTTTCCATGTATGCTTCGAAGGTGTTCGATAAAATACATGAGTGAATTATATGCTTAATGTGAGAATTCCTTAATGTTTAGTTGGTTAATTAAATATTTAGGATGATTCAGAGGTTAATCAATTAGTTAATCAATCAAATTGAGTGTTCAAGATCTTAAAAACAAGAATTGACAATTTAATGCGGAGTTCAGGTTTCAATTCAACGTTAGATCGTTAATCTCTTGAATCTTGCATGGTAACTCAAGATAAATTGTTATGAACACGATTAGGAGCTCTTAGACCAGAATTAATCATAATTGGATTAGGATAAGGATAGTGGATACCAAGGGACGAATCCAAAGCTAGTCACAAGACCATAATTCACCAAATTAGATAGCAATTAGGAATTTTAATTCAATTTAGTTTTTGCTTAGTTTAATTAAATCAAAACCCCCTTAGTTTAGGAATTTTTAGAGTCTTTTAATATTTGGAAAACTCAATTAAGCATTGAACGCCAATTCCAAGGGAGATGACCTAGGTTGTGCCATTAGCTACATATTTTATTAACCTAGTATTATTTTGAGGGTTGCACGACGAGCCACTCATGTCTCTTATGTGTTTTGTTTTCCATAGAATGGTGGAAGGGCTACTAAGGGTTTAGGGTTTAAGTTTGGATCTTGGGCTGACCCAAAGGCCTAATTCCAAATGGGTTCAGTTTTATGCTTGTTAGGCCATAGATTCTAGGATTACAAGAGTTAGATAAGAGTTGGGGCAAGTTGAAAAAAGTCCATTAACATTTGGGTATGCACAAAGAAATATTAGGCCTTTAAGAAATGGAATTGGATCTCCCTAAGGCTAAGATTAGGCTCCTACACTTAACCCAAATCAATAATTAAATAAATTATAAGGCTCAATTTAATGTCCTCCTCTCTTAATTAATTTTCCTAATTAAACCCATATTACTCCCTAATTAATCATAATCATTCTTAATTCATTTTGGGGTGTTACAAAGCTAGTTATGTTGGTTTTCTACAGATGAGAAGGCTAGCATGCTTTAAATTAAAGAAAAGGATGATATTTTAAAACTTTTGAAAAATTTCATTTATGTCCTTAAACATTGACCCTTCTATTTAGGCTCATTTTGTAATCTTTTCGAGAATCATCTTTTCCATATTAAAATTTGAGCTCCTTACTTTATTAAAAATATTTGCTTTGGAGTTTTTAGAATTTAAAGCAATTTAAAAAAAGTTTGGTCAAAGTTACAGTCAATCAAAACCCTAAACCATACACCATCAAGAATTTAACTATTTTGATAGTCCCTATGGCTTTCAAGACCTTTGAAAACCCTAGTAAATTTAATTTTGGCACTTGAAACTCTTTTCCTTGAGTTTTTAGAATTCTACTCAAAATTACAATTTTACCATTGACATTTGGTTTTACTATGTTTAGCTACTTCAACTCTGTTTTTGCTTTTTTTACTTTTTTCTTTCATCTTATATGAACTTCTAGTCCCTCATTATCATGACTATTAACCTTTCTTTTAATATCTAAGAATTTAGAAAATACTGGTATGACAAACATTGGATTAGGTAATGAAATTCTTTGAATCTCACTCTCCCTTATCTCCACTAACTATGGCTAGATGCAACTCAAAGGAAAGAGAATGATAGGCAAAAAACTTAAAGAGACCACTTTTGATAATGAAATTAGCCTAGGAGATGTTATTGTACAAATGAATATGTAATTATATATCATGATGTATTGAAATGCGAACATATTCGAAAGCATTAGACCATCATATAAAGACCATTTAATGTATGTAAAACTTGATAGAATTCGATATGGCATATGAGGATCCTTAATGTTCATGTGTAATCTTGCACGTGGCATAGTGATTTTTAGTTACAAGGTAATTTTTACATGATGGATTAGTTATACATGATGCATTTGCATGTTGAAATTTGCTTAAAATGAGAAATGGTATTTTAAAGTTCATTTGGTACTATTTAGAACCAAAATTTAGACTATTTGAGTTATAAAATGTCCTTTTACTTTTGATAGGCCAAATGACTTAGTTTGGAGCTAAAATTTTTCAAATAATTAGAGGACATATAGAGATTTCAAAAAAAGCCAAAGTTTTCATTTTTTAGAGCTCCATAGAAAATTTGATAAATTTTTGAATTTGGTCCTAAAAAGTTGAATTATGCAGTTACTATTTACTTTGTATAGCTCTTGGATTTTGTGTCTCTTAGGGCACCATGGGGAACCAAATGGATTCATTTTAACTTGAAATTTTTATAGTAGAAAGTTCACATCATGAGCTTTCTAACGACACTTAATTTGCATTAATCGTAGTTGTGTAGCTCAAGTTATAAATTTTCAATATTTGGACATTAATAGGTGTTCTAGGGCCAAAATGTTCAAATGACTAATTCTATGAAATTTGTTCTTATCTGTAATACCATATCTATCTAGTATTTAATATGTACCAAAACTAGTTAAAAGAATCCACTTTCATGAAAATTAACACTTTTAACAATGGAATTTGCCGTTATTAAAAGCCAAAATAATTCATCTTTGGCTATATGGACCATGTGGGCTTACCAAACTCATTTTCCATCCATAACACATTTGTTTAATTGGAAATATCACAAGTTTTACCATAAATTTCAGGTCCAAGGCATACATCACAAAATTACATCACACTTGCAATTTTCCACATGCTTTATATTTTAATATAAATTTTGAAAATTCATAATTAATTTTAAAAAAATCCAAATCACATAAGTTATAGCTTTCTGAAAAGGTCAGAATGTTCTTTAACTACCATAAAAATTTCAGATAAAAAATATCATGTTTAGCTTACAAAATGACAATAGAACTGTAACTAGGTCACTAGTTTGGACAATAGTAGACTTAGAAATTCAAAAATTCATTTGCCCTACTATAGAGCTCCAAATTGGGTGCTCTTAGTGGATATGGAAAGCTTATGATATCTACTACATGCATATAAAAGGTTATGAGAATTAGACTTCATTTGGCCTCTAAAAGACACTGAAAACTAAATTGACCATATAAACAATAACAGTGACCGTTTTTGCAGAATTAAGCCAATTTTAAAAAATCATAATAAATTTTGTAGAGCTCCAAAAATAATTTTCTTTAGCTCTGTGAAAAGTTCTAGATGAGACCTATATGCTTGCCAAAGATCATGTAGAAACTCATCTATTTGGTTAGACTTTGGCTCAAGGCAAGAATAGGTTAATTTTGGGATCTTGGCTTCAAAATGGTACCAAATGGCCTTCTAACCATACCATGACCATTTGAGCACATTCAAAAGCTTCAAAAAAACATATAAAAGTATCCCAATAGGTCCAAATCACCATGGAGCTCAAATTTACCATCCTACTTGCATATATAAACATAGACATTATGGCTCAAGGATGTCAAAATCATACATTCTCATACATGTGGCTCCAAATTTGGTTCATACAACATATTTACATAATCTTATACATGCTCAAGGGTTTACAACTCATAATTTACTTATACATACAAACTTTGACATTAAAATACATAAAATCTTATTCTATTGTCAAAGTCTCATTACTTAAGCTCATTGGGTTCCATTATTTGCTCCATGAGGCTCACTTAGACATGGTTGGACATGAAGTGGGGAAGAGTGAGATTCAAAGAATCCCAATAGCTCTTTTACCCTTTCAAGCATACATATATGACACATTTTCATGTCAAAAAATACAAGCATGTACTAAATGCTTAGAGTAGGCATACATAGTCACATTTTCAAGTCATCTATACTCATTCAAATCAAACATAGGCTCTAGGGATTTTTAGTCTAGCATCACCCAATTTCTTTAGGGCTTTTGGATTAGCTTCATCCACTTTTAGGGACTTTTGACTTAGTCTCACTCTCTCTTGAGACTTTTGGCTTTGTCTCACCCATTCTTAGGGACTTTTGGATTAGCCTCATCCACTTTTAGGGACTTTTGATTTGGTCTCATTTCCTCTTAAGAATTTTTGGCTTTGTCTCACCTATTCTTAGGGACTTTTGGCTTCTCCTCACCCATTCTAATGGACTTTTGGCACAACCTCACCAATTAAAACCATATTACATTTAAATTGTCATTCATGAAACATAATGGCATTAAAACATTTAATCAATGGCTATAGACATATCTCATGCTTCAAACATACATACAAGCATCCAATGGCAATCAAATAACTAGGAAATGCATACAGGAAAGGATAGAAAGCTACTTTGAATCAAGAAACACAAACTTTCTTCTTTGAGCTTTACTTCCTCTTCTTGGTCTCACACATACACACCTAAGAGGAGCTTGATTTGCTTGGCCTAGATACATCAAATAAGACACAAGTACATCATCGAAACCAATTCTAGCCTCACATAAACTCTACACATAGCTATGGTAGCTTATGACATGGTTATGGTTCCATATAAGGGCATAAAGAAGCAACCTCTAGAATTCATGATCTTAGCTTTAATTTCTCACTCAATCTAAGTCATATAACTCCATTTAAACTTATTAGAGTCATCACAAACTCAATTCAAAGAGTTAAACATCAAGTTGCATCTTTATGCCTAAAAAGGAACCTAAACTTTCATCTTTGAAACTATAGTTTCTAAATTTAAACCAATGGTTCCTTAGTATTTATTATTCATATCTAGACCATTCTTACCCTTGGAATCAAAGAAAATTCTCCCTAGTTTGGTCAAGACATAGCAAAGTGTGGGAGCCCATGGAGTTTCATTCAATTTCTTAGGGAATTTTCCACTTATGAAGATTCCTAGATGTCTTGAGAACTCAAACATGGTCTTAAATAGTCTAAATTACCATTAGAAAGCTTCATAAATTCCTAAGTGCAACCAAAACTCTAATTGCCATAACTTGTTATCTATTGATTCTTTTTGAATTCTAATTATTCCATTTGATTCTTCATGCTTCAAAACCCTAATTCCTTTCAAGTTTGGATCAAAATAAAGTCCCTTCTATATAGTGCTAGGTCTGGCCGAACATGGGAAGACAAGGAAGAGCCAAGAAGAAGCACTTAGACCATGGTTTTCTTACCTTATTTGCAAAATTTTCAAGATCACTTTCTTATGCTTCAATGCTTCCTTTCAAGCTCTCCCTCTCCTCTACTGAACCATTCACAAACCATCACCAAATAAATCATCAAAACCATGAGAATAGAGAGAAGAAAAAGGAGAAGAGGTTTAGTGAAGGAGAAGGCATGAAAAAGTATGAAATTCTTACTGTTTCAAGGCTTCTTTCTCTTCCCCTTGGTCCTTCACTTGGTGTGCCACTTTGAGCTATGCTTGAATTTGTTTTGGACTAGGGGAAAGCTAGTTAGAAGGCTGGGCAGAAGTGGGATGTGATATAAGGAGAAAAAGGCCAAGTTATAACATACTTTCAAAATTCTAATTTAGTCTCTCATCTTAGTTCTTTCCATTTGGGCTCATTTCAACTCCTTTTTGAGAACTGTCTTTTCCATATGAAAATTCAAGTTTTCTAATTCATAAAATGTCTATGGTTTCACCCAAATTAGATTTAAAACCTTACCAAATGATTTAGTCAAAGTTTTAGTCAATTGATACTCTAAAATGTAAATTGGAGATGTTTTGCCCATTCCAGAGGTTTTTATAGTTTTTAGAGCCTTTGAGAACCTCGAAAAACTCAATTTTCTCATTTAAAGATCCCTCCTTTAAGTTTTCTAAAAATTTCCAAAATTACAAAAATGTCACTGGCCTTTGTAGCTTTCTGTTTAGCCATTTTTGCTCTAATTTTAAGCCATCATTAGCTTTATATTCTCATTTCTACATGTTATATGTTATATTGATTGTAACAAATTAGTTATGTACGAATTTGAGAGATGGAATGGTGAAAATCCATATATAAGCATTATGGAACCATTTGGCACTTTTAGTAAATAAAAATTCCACTGCTAAAAGTTTTGTTATTGTAAATTGCCTTAAATGAGCATTAGTGGATGGTAAAAATGAGAAAATACGTATGATGTAATAATGGAGACATTTAGGAAGGTTGAAGTGAACATACTTCTCTTGAAGGCAATTAAACAGATTTTGAAGTAAGCAAAGTTTCTAAAAGAGCTATACACTGATAAGATGAAGTTGAAGGTTAATAAGAACGAGCATGGGGAGAAATGTGTTAGCATTAACCTAGCTAGCTATGCTTGCCAAATGCATGGATCCTAGGATATTCACCATCCCATGAACAATAAGGAATATATATTAACAATGTTATGTTAAATCTAGTTGTTTCAATTAATGTGATGCCTAAGTTTGTTTATTCTTCATTGCAGATTAGAGAATTGAAGCTGACTGGGGTGGTGATTCAACTAGCAAATAAGAGAAAAGTGTAGCCTATAGGAGTCCTTGAAGATGTTTTAATAAGGGTAAAATATTTTATTTTTTCTGCTGACTTTTATGTTTTAAATATGGAAGATGATAATGCACATGGAAATGCACCGTTGTTTTTAGGTAAACCTTTCTTAAAAATTGGCAAAATAATTATTAATGTGCATAATGGTACTCTTTCAATGGAGTTTAGTGGCAATGTGGTTCATTTTAACATCTTTGATGCGATGAGACATCCTATAAAAAAACATTCTACTTTGTAAGTAAACATGATAGATTTGTTAGTTGATGATGTTTGTGATGATATAGTTTCTAAGCTTTCTAATATTACTAAATTTATGATAATATTCAATGCTCAGATTATTATCATGAAGTGAACAAAGATGCTGTATGTAATGACTAGTAATTTAGAAATTAAACTAAACCTTATAAATTAATACTAGAACACCCTAAAGCAGAGTAAACTAAGGCCAAATAAGATTAGAATGAGAATTAGAACATCTTAAAATGTGGCTTAAAGCCTAAGGATAGCCTGAAATCGAAGCCAAAATAGCTAAACAAAATTAAAGAATAATACAGTGGCATAATCATAATGTCGGGAAACTTTTTGAAAACTCAAAGGAGGGAAATTTAAATGAAAAAATTGAGTTTTACAAGATTTTCAGAGGCCCTAAAAACCATAAGAACCCTTATAATGGTCAAAACCCCTCCAATATGCATTTTAGATTATTAGTTAATCAAAACTTTGACAAAATAGTTTGGTATGATTTTAAATCCAATTTGGGTAAAACCAATGGCATTTTATAAATCAGAGGACCTAAATTTCATGATGGAGAAGATGATTCTAAAAAAGGAGTTAAAATGAGCCTAAATGAAAGGAACCAAGATGAGGGACTAAATTGGAATTTTGAAAAATGTTATAAATGGGCTC
Organism: Erythrophleum ivorense; assembly: GCA_026724425.1. Classification (NCBI taxonomy): domain Eukaryota; kingdom Viridiplantae; phylum Streptophyta; class Magnoliopsida; order Fabales; family Fabaceae; genus Erythrophleum; species Erythrophleum ivorense. The sequence goes on from JAIUCV010000871.1 coordinate 271,277, forward strand.
CTTTGGTTCTTATATCACGTCCCACTCTTCCCTAGCACCCTAACCAACTTTCCTTTGGTCCAAAACAAATCCAAGAGCAGACCTAAGTGGCACACAAGTAGAGGGAGCAAAGGGAAGGAAATCAAGGCTTGAAAGTGTAAGAATTCATCACTTTTTCATGCTTCTCCCTTCATTAAAATTCTCCTTTTTCTCTTTTCTCTTCTCATAGTTTTGGTGACTTAATTGGTGCTATTTCATGGCTAGTTTAGTAGAGGGAAGAGAGGATTTGCATAAACTCTTGGAAGCTTGAGAAATCTCTCTTGTAAAGCTTTGAAACAAGGTAATCTTTTCCATATGAAACTTGTTCTTCTTGGCTCTTCTCCCTCTCCATGTGTTTGGCCAGAATTAGGGTCATATGTAAGGGACTTTATTTTGATCCGAACTTGGTAGGAATTAGGGTTTTGAAGCATGGTAAATCACATAGAATAATTAAAATTCAAAAAGAACCTATAGATAACAAGTTATGGCAATTAGGGTTTTGATTGCACCTAGGGAAATTTAAAGCTTTCTAATGATATTCTAGGTAATGTAAGAGCATGTTTGAGTTCATAAAAGACCTAGAAAGCTTCACAAGTGCCAAATTCCCTAGAAAATTAAATGAAACTCTATGGGCTCTTCACTTAGGGTATGTCTCGACCAAGCATGGAATCAAGCACATAGGGAGGGTTTTCATAAAAGCGATGGAAATGAATAAATTTCAAAAGTAAGTCCTTGAAAGTGAATTGGTTAAATCTAGAAAAATTAGAATAATGATCTAGAAATTAAGTAATAAAAATAAAAGGCCAAAGGTGCCATGAAATAGAAGCTAAAATAACCAAATGGAATTTAATGAAATGGTTACATAACGTAATGGCAATTTTGTAATTTTGGGAAATTTTTAGAATACACATAGGAGGGCTTTTTAAATGAAAAATTTGAGCTCTCTGAGGTTCTCAGAGACCCTGAAAACTATGGGAAGCCTTGGGACAATTAAAACCCCTTTCGGTGGTCAACTTTTGACCCTTTAGTTCAGAAAGGTTTTAGCTCCAAATTGAGTGATTCTAAAAGAATTTTATAAGATTGAAAACCTAAATTTTATGATGGAAAAGATGGTTCTCAAAAAGGGGCTAAAATGTATCTAAAATGAAATTGCCAAGTTTATAGGACATAAATGAAATTTCTTTAAAACAAATTCTTTCTTGAAGCTTCTTAAATTGGATGTCCTACCCCTCTCCTTCTTAGACCAGCTTACTTTTCCCCAAAAACCAGAAAAGTGACCTAGAGAGAAAGGCATACCATTGAAGAGGAAAAAGGAAGAAGAAAAGCTAAGAAAAAAGTAGGAAATTCTTAGTCTTCTCTTTAGCAAACTTCCTCTCCTCCTTTTCCTATTTCTTTCTATGGATTTATTAATGCATTTAGGTCTATTTTGAGCTCAAACTAGAGGGGGGAGTTTGAGTTTCAAGAAGGGGAGCCAAGCAAAGAGAAGAGCTCTTGAAGAAGCCTAGAAAACTAAGATAAAATGCTAGTCTCCATGCTCTTTTTCCTTATTCTTGTAAGTGCGTGTTTCACCCCATATATGGACAGCCAAGAAGGAGTGAGTTTTGAATCAAACCAAAGATGAACCTTAGGAATTAAGGTGTAGGAACTAAGATTATGCAAAGAGAACTAAGAAATGACTATTGGTTTCCAAGAAAGAAAAGTTAAGGATTCAAGAACTTCAGCAAAATTCTATTTTGTTCCAAGAGTTCCTAGGCCAAGGTGAATGTTTGTATGAATTCTAGAGACCCCTAGAGAGCTTTCCACATGCATTTCCCATCAAGGAAAGAAAGAAAACTCCTTGGTCCCCTTTAATGAAGCATGTCTTGGCCTAGGGCAAAACTAATACTTAAAGGATGTTTTAATTTCTTCCAAGTTTAGTTTTGTATCATATATGATGGGAGAGTATGAGAGGACACCTTAGAAAAAATTTAAGAAGCCTAGAGAGTGAGATGGTAGCATGGGTTCCATATTGTAACTTGAAGAAGCAACATGTAATTAGGCTCCTTAAATTAATTGTATGATGGCTCTAAGAGGCTTAAATAGAGTCAAGAACCATAGATGGAAGGAAAAAATGGAGCCAAGATTATGAATTATTGATGTTGCTTCATTAGGTGCCTTATAGAACCATAATTGAACCTTAGAAGCAATCTACCTTTTCAAGTGCATATGTAGCTTTAGAAATTGTTCCAAGAGTATAATTGGCTTCCATCTAATGTGTTTAGGCCAAAGAAATCAATTTTCACATCCTTGTAAGTGTGTGGCCGAGGGAGAGGAAGCATTTCCAAGGGTTAAAGTGTGTTTTTGCCACCAAGGTAGCTCTCCCTTCTTTCTCTCATGCATTTTTAGATGTTTTCTTATCTTTAAATGTATATGTGTATGTTTAAGCTATGAAATATGTTTCTAGTAAATGATCACATGCCATGGTACCATGTCGCTATATTTATATGCTTAAAAGATGCTTTATGGATAAGTTTTAGTTTGCTTGGGCTTAGTGAAGCCAAAAGTCCCTTAGCTAAGGTAAGGATAAGCCAAAAGTTCCTAAGAATGGGTGAGACAAAGCCAAAAGTTTCTAAAGAGTAAGGCTTAGTCAAAAGTCCCTTAAGAAAAAGGGTGAGGCAAGTCCAAAAATCTTAAAGAGAATGGGTGAGGCTAAACCATTGCCTTGGCAAGCCTATGTATGTTATTTATGACTTCTTGAATGCAAGAAATGTTCCATGCCTATTTATGAGTTTCAAGATAGCCATGCATGCATTTTTAGACTTGAATTTGCATCCATTATGTGTACTTGAAAAGGAGAAGAGAAATTAGGATTCCTAGAATCTCACTCTTTCCTCCCCATTACCTAACATGTCTAGGTGGACTAAGTGAGCAAAGGAATGGAGGTCATCAAGCTTAAAGGAAGAAGATTGACATGGAAATGTGTTATGTATTCACTTTGTAACTATTTTGATGGCATATGATGTAATCTTATGGTGAATATGATGTAAACCCTTTTGAACATGTGTAATTACATGGATACTTAATTTATATATGAAAATTGACCCCATTGGAATGATATAACATATTTTTGACATTGAATGGCAAGGTAGAACTTGTATGTTCTTATGTATACCTTGGAGTGGGAGAGTGAGTTTGTGAGATCTAGGTTTGTGAACCTTGGAGACATGTTTAATAGGCTATTTTGATGCTTTGCCCCCTGCTCAAATGGCCCTAGAAAAACTAGAAGCAAAAATGGACCATTTGTGACCCTTTGAGAAGCCAAAATGCACTAATTTGCTACTTTATGTCAAGATCTAACTAAGTGAACGAATTTTCTCATGAAATTTAGCATGCATATAGATATCATCTAGAGCTTTTTGGGAATTAGCTAAATTATTTAGAGCTCTGTAAAATTAATTATGAATTTTTAAAATTGACAAATTTCTGCTATTATGATATGGTTACTATTTATATGATCAATTTTTTCTCCTGTGTCATTCAAGGGTCAAATGGTATCCAATACTCATAAAATTTTATAGAGACATGATAAGATTTCTATGGCCACTAAGATCACCCTAATTAAATGTCTAAGCAGGGAGATATGAATTTTTGAAGTTCAGAATCAATACTCGTAATACAACAGTACCTTTGGTATTGTTCCATTGATTTCTAGTGGCTAGATATTCCTGTTTTGATCTAGAATTATTTTTAGCATATTTAAAATCTATAGCTTTCGAGAATGGTATAGTGTGTATGATTTCTATTTTTTTAGATTTAGTTATGATTTTTCAAAGTTAGCACTAAAAATCTATCAGTAGAATTCGAGATTGACTTGTATTATTTTGTGTATGTTGTTGGAGATTGTGCCCTAATCCAATCATTTGTAAACATTGTGCTTCATCAAGAATAAAAGTTTTTCTATTATAATTATTATATTTGCATGTTTCTATAATAGTTATCCTTGGATAAATTATATCAATTATTCTAAATATCCCTAGTTGATCATCATTGTGGGAACAATGATGAATTAAGACGAGTATGATTTTGATTGATAGTTATGAGTCAATTATGTATGGAGATACAAATCAAAATCATAGGCACTTGTTGGAAATAGGGCACTGGATCGACCCGTCATGAGGTAGCTTCATGGATTAGGTCATAAGCGTACCTCATATATAACCGTGTCACTAATCCCTCATACTTAAGATCATCATAGATTCTAACATGAAGGACGCTGTACTTTGGCATTATCAAAAGTCACCTTTGACCAAGTGATCATAAAGGTTATGGTCGACCATAGTGGACTCCATGTAGAGAATGATAAGTAGTCAAGATGAAATTTGTCCCTCTGGTTAACGGAGAGATATCTTTGGGCCCCTCGATGAGTGAGACTGAGAAATGCATGGCCATGCTTGAATGGAAGGGTTTTTCATTCATTCTGTTAGTCTGCACGTAAATCGAGAGAAACTAATGATCGAGTAAGATAAGGATGACATTTCCATGTCTCATGCTCAATCAAGATATCATGTGATAAAAGGAATGTGATAGGGTTATACGATAAGCTGTATCGGATCACTAAACCCTATGTGATTTAGGTAGTCATTATGTCTTACTAGAAGCCACTGGTGACTTGTGGGTGCAATAACGTTGTTGGCCCACTGCCAATATCATATAGGCCTACAGGGTCGTACAAAAGAACGAATCAACTTGAACAAGAATGTCCAAATTCATTGAACCTAGAATTGTGTCTAGATTCGATGAATGTTACGCTTAATTAAGGTGAGATAATTATATATATATATGATCTATATATGTAATTAATTCGAAATATAAATATATATATTATTTGATATATAATATATATATATATAGAAATTCGACATATATATATTTATATTTGATATGAATATATATATTGCATTATATATTTCAATATATATTTATTTATAAGATAAATTCAAATTTCAACTAATTTATTTAAGATTAATTTGGATTAATTTAAATAATGTATTTAAATTAACTAATTTAATTTAAATATACCTCTATAAAAGGAGAGATAGGTTAGGGTTTAGATACACAAAAGAGTCAGCTTTCTAAAACCTTAAGCCGTCACCCTAGAGAGAGAGAGAGTGCGACTGTACACCAAGAGAGAGAAAGTGTACGGACGCCTAGAGAGAGAATATCATCTTCTCATCAATTCGCGTACAGACATGGTAAACAAAGGTGCTAGCATGCCTTTCATGTTGCCAGATCGTTCGTGTGGATACCGGTAGAGGGGGCTGCACATAGACGTCAGTTCTGGAGATTTAAAAGGACAAAGCGCACTGCAAAGATAATATTTTATCTCATACTCGGTTTAATCAAGTCAACGGATCCATGGGAGGAAATGAATTAAAATTTTTGCTACGTGTACAGTACGTTTCTATCATATGTATGATATGAGCTCGAGTTTTTTGCAACATTTTGAGATGATTTTGAGTTGTATGTATGTATTTAAATAGGAGAATGAGATGAATGAGTTCAAAAGGTCCACGGGACATGAAATGAAAATTTTAAGCTTGATGTAACACAAAAATAATGGAACATTTTAATTGAATTTCCTTGCCAACTTTCCCCTTTCCATGGAGTGTCACTAAGAAATGAGTAAGAGAGGCTATATAATTATGGTGTTACAATTTTATGGCTAGTTCAGTAGAGGGAAGAGAGGATTTGTAGAAACTCTTAAAAGCTTGAGAAAGCTCTCTTGGAAAGCTTTGAAACAAGGTAATCTTTTCCATATGAAACTTGTTCTTCTTGGCTCTTCTCTCTCTCCATGTGTTTGGCCAAAATTAGAGTCATATGTAGGGGACTTTATTTTGATCCAAACTTGGTAGGAATTGGGGTTTTGAAGCATGAAAAATCACATAGAATAATTAAAATCCAAAAAAGAACCTATAGATAACAAGTTATGGCAATTAAGGTTTTGATTGCACTTAGGGAATTTTGAAGCTTTTTAATGATATTCTAGGTTATGTAAGAATATGTTTGAGTAAGAGACTTAGAAAGCTTCACAAGTGGCAAATTCCCTTAAAAATTAAATGAAACTTCATGGGCTCTTCACTTAGGGTATGTCGCAGCCAAGCATGGAATTAAGAGCATAAGGAGAGTTTTCTTTGATTCCAAGGATAGAAATAATCTAGATATGAATTATAGACACCAAAGAATCCATTGGTTTGAATTTAAAAGTCATATTTTGAAAGTTGTAAGTTTAGGTTTCTTTTAGGTATAAAGAAACAACTTGGTATTTGACTCCTTGAAATGAGTTTGTAATAACTCTAATGAGTTTAAATAGAGTCATAAGACTTAGATTGAGTTAGAAATTGGAGCCAAGATCATGAATTATATGATTTGCTTCATTATGCCCTTGTATGGAACCATAAGCATGCCATAAGCTAGAAGTAGCTTGTGTAAACTTTATGTGAAGCTAGAAATAGTTCCATTAATGTATTTGTGTCTTGTTTGATGTTTCTAGAGCAAGCAAACCAAGCTTCCTCCAAGTGTGCATGTGAGGCCAAACCAAAAAGCTAAGGAACCAAAGGATAATTTGTGCTTCTTGATCCAAGGTAGCTTTGGTAGCTCTTCATCCATTCTTGTATGCATTTCTTGGTTGCTTGATTGTCATTGAATGCTTATATGTATATTTGAATCATGAAACATGCCTTTAGCTATTGGTTTGATGTTTTGGTACCATTATGCTTTTTGAATTTTATTTGGAATGTGAGTTTATTCTTGATGTAACACCATATCTATTTAACTTATCTCATCTCATTTCAAATTCATTTCTTTTGGCTAAGCAAAATTTCAAGAAATTATTCCATTAAACTAATGCCTTATTTTGCATTGCATAGCGAATAAAAATTTTATTTCATGTCTTGTGGACCATATGAATTCATTCATCTCATTCTTCTATTTAAATTCATACATATAACTCAAAACCATCTCAAAAAACTCATGCTTATAGTATACGTACACAAAATAATATAAGGCTGTCTTGGGTTCTATTGCTAGATTTCTAGTGTCAACATTGAAAAATCATAACTAAATCTAAAAAAATTAAAATCATACACACTATACTATTCTGGAAATCTATAGATGTTAAATTTATGCTAAAAATAAGTTTAGACAAAAACAAGAATGTTTAGCTATTGGAAATCAATGGAATAGTACCAAAGGTACTGCTACATTTTTCATAAGAAGCCTTACTTGTAAATTTTTCAAAATGATGATTTTGCCCCTATTTGCAAAATCATTCCATTTGGACTCATTTTTTTAGGTTTTTTAAGATCCGACTACTCCTTACAAAAATTTAGATGCTCTTTCATATAAAAACATTATTTTTAGAGTTCAAATGGCTTAAATTAGTGAAAAAATAGCTTCACTTAAAGTCCTAACACTATTTAACTCTTTTAATGTAACATCCGGTTTTCTAAAAATCTAAGAAAATGTAAGGAAATGCAAGAAACGTAACACATGGTTTCTCCGTCAACGTATAAAATTCACCGGATACAAAAGGAAGTCCCCCAAATGGAGTAAATTGAGATCTAATAAAATTAGAATAATATTCTAGACTGCAAATAATGATGAGTCAAAGCCAGAGGTGCCCTAAAATTAGGGCTAAAATAGATGGAAAAAAAGGGATAAAAAAAAAGTCCCGAAGAGTCTCTGAAGTCAAGTATGAAGAAGCCAAGAACCCAAAATGCAAACAAAAATTATGAGTAGGGCAAGATGTATAAATTGCTCGAAAGTTCAGGAAACCCTAGTTTTACCCTCTATTCGTGGCTTTAGGAATGAATATCAAAAAATCGGGCAAGAATCTCAGAAATCCGTGACCCACGCTTAAACTTAGTTCGATGAGACGGGTCCAATGACGTTATGTTGTCCGGATGGCTGGGTGGGATCCGGTCCAAGATCTGGTTATCCCAATCAGTAGCCATGAGTAAAATAGAAAAAGAAAGTTGTAACAACTATAGAAATAGAAATAGCTAAAGGGCTAAGAAATCCTTAAGGAGTTTTAGGGACTAAATTGCAGTAAATAAAAATTTTATAGCACAATCATAATACAGAACGGTGAAATTACACCTATAAACTCAGATGTCCGATTTACATCAAAATTTATGAGGATTAAGGTTAAGGCCCCTGATCCATGTTTGAGGCTCAATATGGCTAGAAAGTAGAGGAAACAATATTTATAAATTGTAGAAAGTTTAAAGGTATATATTGTACCGTAAAACCTTAATGGGGCCCGGACACTAATTTTTAGACTGTTGTAAGGCCCAATAGCTGATTCTAAGGGCCCAATAAGAGAAAAGAAGATATAATTAGGGTTTAGAGAAGATGAAACCCAAATATAAATTTAAAATGAAAAGGAAAGGAGAAAAGGATTTTAGTTATTTTAAAGAATTAACCATGGTTAAGTTAGAAACTAACTATGGTTGAGTTAAGGAAGTTAACCATGGTTACTATTCATGACTTAAGGGCTAAGAAAAGGTGTCCAAGTGTGTGGTCAAGAATTTTTGGAAGAAGATATTTAGTTATGGAATTAGAAAATCAAAAGAAAAAGGAATGAAAGGTTAAGATTTGATCTAAAAAAGGTTTATCCAAGGGTCTAAATTTAGTATGACCATTTAACTTCATCCAAATTCATCTCCTTCACCTCCATTCCACCATTTTCATGCCACACACAAGGGAGAAAGAAAGAAAAATGTGACGAGAGAGAAGGGGGGAGAAAAAGTGGAAGAAGAAATGAAACCAAGCAAAATTACCACAATTCTTCACTAAATTTCTTCATCTTCTCCATCCTCCAACCATCTTCTCCAAAGGGCAGCTGCATATTCATCTTTTCTTCAAGGTGGAATGTTTCACTAAGTGGGAAGAAAAGGGATTTTAGAGTGAGAAAAGCAAAGGAAGCAAGGATTAAGCTTAAAGAGTAAGTTTTCTCCACCTTGCACTTGAAAAGCACATGCTTTGAGTTAGTTTTGTTAAACCCTAGCTATGAGTCACTTTTGGACAGCATATGTATGATTAAAAATGAAGTTTATATGTTGAATATGAAGGCCTTGAAATGAATTTTATATGTTAAACATGAAGGCCATATAAACTTAGTTATTGTTGTTATGTGCTGAGACTTTGAAAAATACAAAGATTGTAATCTTTGGGAAAATAGAAATCATGGGGAGATGCTGTCCGAATTTTCCCAAAATTTTTATACTGTTTTCTTAATGTCTTAAAGCCATGTATACCAAATTTCAAGTCTTAAAACATAAAGGAAGAGGCTATGGAATTTTTAGAACGAAAGAAACTCACTTTTGAGCCTAAAACGGAGCCAGATTATGTTATGACCAAAACATAATGTTGGGGATGGAATTTGATGATTTTATCCATTCCAATGGATTTAAAAGGGTGTTGTTAGCTAGGAATACCTATAGGAAAGCCCTCAAAACTCATGGGATAAAATTCCTAAATTTTGGCCAAGAAATGCATACTATTCAGCCATAGTGAATGGGAAGGGAAGGAGTTGGATTTTTCCAATTCGAATGGTCGCATTAAGTTTAAAAGGGTCATACTACTTTAGAAGTTAAGATTTATGTGTTGATTGTAATGAATTATTATTATGATTATAGGGTTCGATATTTGTTTTGGGAACTCCAAAAGCAAGTAAACCGAGTCCTAAGGATTGAGGAGCAAAGTTTGCTAAGGTAGTAGTTTTCCTCTCTCTTTCCTTAAGCTTGTACGTTTGTATAATGATGAGTGTTATGCTATATCAAATTTTTATTTATGCTATAAGATGAGACATGTATGTTTAGACCATGCTTGACCTTGTATGAAATTCCTTGTATTCCTATATGGTATGTGGCACCTTGATTGGCATTATGTTATGTACTTACATGCTATCTTGTGAATGAGATTAGTTTACTACTACTGAGATTTCATAATCTCACCCCAAATATAACCTATGCTAGGTCCGAGTTCAAGCAAAGAAAGGGCAAAGAGTGTAGGGGGCATAAGTTGAGGACCTTACTTTTATGTATCACATTTTGACATATAATTAAATATTTTAGATTACTGCGTGTATGAGTTATGTTATGATACTGTAAGGTACTCAAGTATAGAATGGAAAGTCATGAATATAATCAACCCTTGAGTAAATAGAATATGACTGGTGCGCTTAAAATGCAAAAATGCATTTGCTTATATAAAGGCAAAATAATAATAACAATATGTCAAGTGAGCGGTAAAATTGTCTAGTTTTTGTAGGGACACTTTAATATGAATTTATATGCATTTTGCTGAGGAAGTATTTTTTCCTTGCAAAGAGCTTAAAGAGCTTGAAGTAGAGCCCTAAATCAACCTCATATGATTTTTTTATAATTAATTATGTTTTTCAAAGTTAGATAAGAAATTAGAAATGACTAAATGAATAGTGAAATTATATGAGGAAGTTTTTAATAGGAAAAATTTTAATTAGTTCAGGTTTCCATTGACTCCTCTAAGCTTTATGTGAGGTAATTGTAGTAGGAAAAGTGTTATAAAATAAGGTATGACATTTATGGTATCAGAGCAAAGTTTCAGGCTTTTCTAAGGTTGTATATGGCTTGAGGATGTGGCTATAAGGCAATGTAAATGTTTATAGAGTTATGAAAAGCCTTATATGAGGTATCTTGGGTGTGTAAAAGTGACTTATGTTTTTATTTATACTAAATGAGTTGTGAATGGTCATGAGTAGGTAGTCAGTTATGGGTGAGATTGGCCTTTAGTTCTAGAACAAAGTTAGGTGATCTAACAACTAGAGCCCTATAATTTATAGTGGCTCGCCGGGATCAGTGGCAAGCTCTATGTATTAGGCAACAAGAGCAGATTGTGTAGCTACTAGAGAGGCTTGCCTAAAAAGGTTATAAGAGGCCTAATCTCTCTGAGTGCCACACTCAGACCATTCAAGGATGTCTTGCCCAATGCAGGAGCAAGCAGTGAGACAGCACAATATGCGGTAAAGCTGCTATTGCACAGAGTAAGTGTTAAGGGAGTTGTTTACCTCTAGCCATGACACCCAGATATTATGATGATGTGAAGAGCCCAAAAAGCAATTCCCTCAAGCTAAAGGTTTGAGTTATAAGTTACACTCCATAGAGCCCCGACAGCCCAGAAGTGATAGTTAGTTATGTATGTCTACAAGTAAAGCAAGAAGTGGAATCCTCTAGCTTTGATGATGGGCTATAAATAGAGATGGTAAGGCTCGGATCACATAGCTCAAGAAAAAGCTTCTAGTTATAGCGGAGTGTATTATGACATGAAAGGCCTTATTGGTCATATTCAGGTTAACATGAGAAATGAGCTACTATGGGGTCAATCGATGCACAGAGAGCAAGGACTCCTAGTATAAGTAAAGAAAAAGAACAATAAATGGTCACAAAAAAAAATCAGTAAGTAACTTCTGATTAGTGGCCTAGTAGTTGAAACTGAGAAGGGAACTCTTAGATAATATCAAACACAAGTATAAGCTGAAACTTAAGAAAAGTGACTAATAGCATCATCCAGGTGAGATGTGTAACACCCTAAAACTTAATTAAGTTCTTAATCATGGATTCAGATTAATTAGGAATAATTAATATAGGATGATTGGGCAAGTTAAGTGAATGGAGATTTTAGAGAAATAAATTATTAATATGGGTTTAAGATTTTGATTAAATTAAAACCTAATTTGGGCCCAAAATTAATTTGAATAAGCCATGGGTAAGGATTTATGGAAGCCCAATGATTTTAGGTGCAAGCCCAACTCCTTATTATAAGATTTAGGCCAAGAGAGATCACTTAATAATAACCCAATCTGATTTAATGAAATGGAGGCCCAAGACTCAATTTATATAAGCCCTTATAGTTGGCCCAACACACATTATGCAAACCCAAATTAGATTGACCCTTGGCCTGACCCTATCAAGTTGCTGCAGCCCAACTTATGAAATAAGGCCCAACAAGAATGAAAATCTGAACCCACAAGGAATTGGGCCATCGAGTCAGCATACTTCACTTAAACTTAAAATGTTCTATAGTCCACTTCACTAAACAAAAGCCTAATAAGCACACATCTGAACTTAAGTGGATTTTGGGCT